>JABSTT010004002.1:0-25957 GCA_013339685.2 Hyalomma asiaticum | reverse complement strand
TCCGCAGAATGCACACAGTGGTGAAGGAACCCGACCAGACCTGTGTTCATAGAAATTTAGGCTCGGTACACGGCAGCGTAGCCTCGTAAGGGACACTTCCAGCTGACGTGTTTGACATACTGTTCTCCGCCAGGGGTATAGAAGGTGACAATAATCAGTCGAGTTTGTCAACGCGGAGTCTTTCAACGCTTCCCTTATGACTCGCCTACAAAACCTAGCAGCCGTGACATAAGCGGACGCAGGAAAGTAGGGTAGGAAAGTAGTAGGGCTCTCTCTGTCTCTCTCTCTCTCTCTCTCTCTCACAGGACATCAGATGGAAGAGTGAGAGAGGTCGCGCGCCGGGAGGCACGCGCCGAGGGCGCGCCTCCCACACGCGCCCTCCTAGTAGCGCGTTCCTAGTAGGTAACACGCTACTACAACGGACGGACAGACCCAAACCTTACGGAGCTTCGCCCCTGAAACATTTAGGTCGTTTTTCTTGGACGTGTACATTATTTCGTACAATATTTTACGTAAACGGGGCATACGGGCAGCAGCCAAAAGCCCCTTTCTAGTGTCCGCATAATTGCTATCAAAATAAAAACCCGCGGTGACCTGTTAGAGTGCTGGAATCCCCTATGTGGATGGTTCAAAAGTGCCAATAATTATATTTGCGCGGTTAAGTTTTGCGTACCAGCCACCCCGGCACGGGATCTTCTAGAGAAGCTTCGCTTCAGAAATCTTGTTTGATCCCGCCATCATAAAGATTGCTATGATCAGACAAAATATGGTTCAAATTTTGCGATCTCCATACTACAGCGTTACTCTTCTCCTAACTATGTCCTTCCCTTGCCCCGATGGATATGGAAGCAAGTACTACAAAATTTGTGACCACGAGTGAATTGTTCTGTGGGCACCTGTTCGCTTTTTTTTTTTGCCGCTTATTATAATTGTAAAGTGCACCGTCTGCGACGTACCGTTGCCTAATCACACAGCACATCTCACAGTCCGTGTAGATGATATAGTACGTTTCTGGGGTAAGCTTGGCTGGGAGGAAAATATATGAACCACAGAATTTACTTGTGAGCATGTAAGAGTTCGAGCATCTGTATCCATTCTGATATTGTGGGCTGTCTTGCGAAAGGATGTAATAGACACGTGCGCAATTCGTGGCAACTTTCGCCTGAGTTAATAGTACTCAACCGCATTTATTAAAGTACTCAACCGCATTTATTAAGAGAAAAATATGAGATACAGATAGTTCTCCTTCACAAAGCACATATGTGTAATTTCAACCCCAAAATAATGATCAACTTTCTTGAGACGCGTACATCTTTTCTTCTACTTCAACGAAGCCTGCAATCACTAACATTTCTGGCTTTGTGGTGCAGGAAGGCCTAGGATGAAATACACGGAAAAATAAACTCTGTAGAACTAAGCAACAGAGTTTGCTTTTGTTACGTGAGTATCCATTGTGGCTGGAGATTTTCTTACATAAATGCTTTAAGGCTCGAAATTATTTCTGTGCTTTCTTGTGTTGCTCTACTTTGCAAACGAAACCCTACCACGTAAAAAAAAAAGTACAGGCCTTCGAAGAAAACAACCGCCAAAGTCAAGATTTGAGAGCTGATTATTTTCCTTGCCTTCAAAACAAATCGCGTGAAACTGAACACGACTTGCTCGAACCGAATTTTTTAGTGAAGGCTAGAGCCGAAGGTGGGAAAGGAGCTTAGAATACGAGCTCAAAAGAGAAGCATCTTCGCCCCCGTCGTTTCACAATATCAAGTGCCTAAAGAACCGGCGGCTTGTCGATCGAAAATTTGTTCGTACGTCATAATATCGCCTCAGTCTTGCGTGGCAAACGCGTTTCATGAACGTCAGCTTTCAAAGCTCATAGCGTGCTGGTGAGGAGATAAAGTAGCATATAGAAAGCAGGGCTTGCTGTAGCCTAACGCCTGTCTTTCAGTAAAACGATCAGCAGTGCCACCGACATCACATGCCTACAGAAAACCAAGTGGAGAGAAAAACCCCGTTATTGAGTTTCGTGAAAGGTCGGTCTTGCTGTCTTCTGAAGCATTTAGTTCCCAACGTTCCAAAGTAGGACCATGGATGAATGTTCCGTCGTTTACTTTTTTTAAATTTTTCTTGCACCTTATCTTTTTTTGTACTCATGTATTCGGTTAAGTTATAAAAGCCGCAGCAATCTCAATTTTAATTGTCACCTCCTTCATATTCGCCAGTTAAGCTTTTGCGGATGGGCACACCAATGGCACTTTCACTGCAAGTTCTTTACATTGTTCCACTTTAAACCTCTTCTAGTTCTCGCAACGAACAACGCAGTGACAAAATATGCGCAAGTGGTGTACGATTACTGGGCACTGTAATAAATACTGTAGACATTATCCTCGTTGGAGTTTTGGGAGATTGATAAAAATACTTTTATAGTGCAATATAACACGCTTACTTATTGTTAATTTAGACGACCTACGTGTAATATCAACGCCACTTCCACGTCTTTCAGCAGTGGGTAATATTGCGGAGTTTAATAGGATAATAAGAGTGTCGTGTTTAACATATCACTTCAGTATAACCATCGCATTGCGGTATGTTTTAAATAGATATGGCTGCTTCCCGTCGAAGTCATCATAATTCGTCTCTCTATTGTCGGGATTTCATACCCTGCCTCAGCGGAAGCGTTTCTATAGCTGCGAAATGGCTCAAGGCCGTGTAGGCTGCACCATGTCAGGTCAAGTTAAAGAACCACAGGTTTTTAAGATTTCTGGCTCCCTGCACTATGGCGTCTCTCAATATGTCGTGGTCTTGGGGCGTAACACCGCAATGACTATTATTTTTTCCACATTTTCTAGCCGACAGGAGCGTATTAGATAATTCCGGCCTCTCTGCCTTTTAGAAAATCTATTCGCCCGCGAAATGCTGCAATTCATTCCTTTCTAAATCGCAGAGGGCGTGCACTATCGTTTCCTCGCTGCCGCAGTGAACACAAGCAGCACTGTCTTCCAGTCCAATGCGATAGCCGAAACTTCTTGTAAATGACGTTCCTAGCCACAGGCGGCAAACCACGGTCGTTGCTCTAGGTACTGCTCCCAGCGAAAGTCTCTCGCCGCAGGATTGTCACGCCTTGATGGAAGACCGCTATCTGAGCAAACCGTATTGGAATGCCGGAACGATAGTCTCACAGCAGAAAGCCACGAAGGCTGTGCTCAAATGTTTGCGCGCAACGGGCCTCGTGAACCGTCTCTGACACTGCCGTGTTGGTGTGTGTGCGCGATTCGACCTTTCTCTTTCTCCTTTTTCTTTTTCTTTCATCGCTTTCTCTCTCCTCTTACCCCTTCCCCAGTGCAGGGTAGCAAACTGGATATTTTCCTTGCGGTTAACCTCTACCTCCCATCATCTCTCTATCTCTCTCATTCACTTCTAAATCCTTCTAGGACTACTTGAATTACTCCGCTTCTAAAACTTCCGTGCATTTGTCAGGTAGGCAATGTTATGATCCTTCTGTCCGGAAATGCAAAATATTTACGATATTTCGCGGTGTATTCAGAGTTGGTTCATGTACTTACGGTCATCTGGAAGAAAGCCCAATGTGTCCCTGGATTCATAGCAGTCAGCAGAATCCAAATTAATCTGTCCTGTTCTGAAAGCCAAAAAATATTCCAATAGTGTCACTAGAGCCACGTTCACGATAATCACAAAGAGCAAGACAGAAGGGCGCAGTAGCGCCTACCAAGCTTTTAGCCATTCAGGCTATACCGCAATATTTCGCAGGAACAGGTGCATTTCCATTCATCCTCATATTTCTGACCATTTGATTTTGGCGCAGGGTTGCGCCCAAGATATAAGTGTGCGATTCTCTCCTATAGGTCATTTTAACGTGCTGGTATACGGCCACGCTTGTTTGTTCAATTTTTACGATCACGCTTATATTGACGAGTGGCCGATACTACCGCATAAGGGGAAGACAATTCAGGCCCTGCAATCTTACGTTACCTGCAGAATGATTGCACAAAAAAGAAATCTTATAAATTTGTTGACGTGTCGGCTAAGAAACATTTCAAGCTGGTGCAAGCAAACAGATGCAATCTAACAGCTTGGATTTCACCCTGCATTTATAACAATTCCCGCTTCAAGAGCAATTTCACGACAGGGTTTTGGTACAGCTTCTGTAAATGCAAACAGTCTACACAACTTCAAGCAAATGTTTGATGTCACAGTATACCATGCCTGCTTGGAGATCTGCTGCATGTGATATTGCACATGCGACACCGATCCTGTTGGAACGCTATCATATTTACATGCAGATATATTCTACGCGGAATGTATGCATATACCAAACTTGGCATAGATAATGAACGTGCATTAACGAGAAATTTTAAGAGCCAGTTTGTCATTATACCACATCGGAGAAATGAACACACCTTGATATGAATAAGTATTATGTAGGCTGAGAATGCTCCATGAATGATTTTGTCAGCGAGCTCATTTCACCAAAGCGCTTCAAATTCGCTCTATAGTGAAAAAGCGAGTCAGGCAGTAAAGCCAATATTCATGAGCAAATGCTGGACTTCGCGCAGTGAGACTCCCATATTCTGCTTCGTTCTCGTTTAGACCCAACAGAGGAAGAACAACATAGCATTTAATGAATGAAAAGGAGGAGATGTTGGGCTTGAGAGTGAGTCTCTGGCCTGCTACTCCTGGCAGGGGTAAAGGAAAAAGGGATTTGTACCCAATAGAAGGTACAAATGACGTCAACATTGCAATGTCTCGCGACGAGGTTAACGACACCAGTGTCCTCCTTTTAGCACCATTCTTTGTAAGAATGGTTCTTGTAAGATGGCCTTGTAAGATGGTTCTTGTAAGAATTCTTTGTAAGATGGCCGGTGAATGGTTCTCCGGCGCGAGCAGTCGGTATTTTTCAATCAAGAAACTCGCTAGAAGACGCTGCCTGCGCCAAGCTTGTCTCTCGCGGGTGAGGGCGCGTTCTCCTTTGCGAGCTGGTAGCGCGTTCATCGAAGAAAGAGCGTTTCCATAGTCAACGGGCGCCTTTCGCTCTCTGTCTCTCTCTCTCTCTCTCGCAAGACAGCAAATGGAAGAGTGAGAGAGCTCGCGCGCCGGGAGAAACGCGCCGAGGGCGCGCCTCCCACACACGCCCTCCTAGTAGCGCGTTCCTAGTAGGTAACGTGCTACTACAACGGACGGACAGACCCAAACCTTAAGGAGCTTCGCCCCTAAAAAAATCCATAGCATATCCACGGAGTGAATGATGAGTGGGCGAAGCTCCGGAGGTTCATCGCAGATTGTGCCGAGTTCCGGATTAATTTAGTTAACGCGCACGCTACGAATCCTCATGGTTCAACTATACGCACAAGTGAAATCTCCCACCGGCACTTCGTTGCAAGTCAAGATTGATTGATTGATTGATTGATTCTGGTTCGGTTAGGAAAGGACGCTAATTTCTGCAGCCCATGTAGGGAGCACGGCTAAGCGTCCGTGGGGGTGGGAGGAAAGGGAGTGAAAGATATAGGAGAGAAAGGCCGTAGTGGAGGGCTCCGGAAATTTAGACCACCTGGGGTTCTTTAACGTGCACTGACAACGCACAGTACACGGGCCTCTGGCATTTTCGCCTCCATCGAAAATGCCAGAGGCCCGTGTACTGTGCGTTGTCAGTGCACGTTAAAGAACCCCAGGTGGTCTACATTTCCGGAGCCCTCCACTACGGCCTTTCTCTCCTATCTCTTTCACTCCCTTTCCTATATATATATATATATATATATATATATATATATATATATATATATATATGGGTGGCCGGTGAACCGTTCTCCTGCGCGAGCAGTGGGTATTTTTCAATCAAGAAACTCGCTAGAAGACGCTGCCTGCGTCAACGTTGTCTCTCGCGGGTGAGGGCGCGTTCTCCTTCTTTGCGAGCTGGTACAGCGTTCATCGATAGGATAGAGCGTTTCCCTAGTCAACGCGCGCCTTTCGCTCTTTCTCTGTCTCTCTCTCTCTCTCACAAGACAGCACATGGAAGAGTGAGAGAGCTCGCGTGCTGCGACGCACGCGCCCTCCTATTAGCGCGTTCGCACACGCACCCTCCCAGTAGCGCGTTCCTAGTAGGTAACGCGCTACTACAACGGAAGGGCAGACCCAAACCTTAAGGAGCTTCGCCCCTAAAAAGGTTACTGTCCGCGAATCTTTTTTGTGGAGGACCTCGCTTCATTTATACGGACGAAAGCCAAAATGCGCCGGCGCTCCGCACATCATGATCACAAGCGCGCATATCACCAGTCGTGCATGTACATGAATACGCCTTATCTAAAAACTGCACTTCTTTGTTGCGCTGTAGAACATCCGTAGCCCATACACAAGTGATACTTTTTGTCATTCTCTTGTATCCCCGCGAAACATCTCTAGCCGAAATTTCTATACCAAGATGTTTCTTACATTGGTTCATGATCTAACAACGTGAGGACGACCGGAGCACTGAAGTTTTCATATTTTCCACCCAGCGCGTTCTTGACGCACTTCGCAGTTCCTCCGAAACGGGGGTCCGAGTAGAAGTTTCTGTACATGAGGTACCATTCTGCGACATCCGGGTAACACTGCAAGGGACGAAGGAATTTGAAATCCACTTTGTAAAAGAGAATACGGACAATTTGTTAACTTCGGATGTCGCGGAATGATGCTCATACAGAATAGGGCGTTCAATTTAGGCCTGTGTGTTTCGCAGTGACCTTTCTTTTTAACGCTGCTATCAAGTTAAATTTGCGTGTATTGGTCGATATACGGATGGGTCCTTTTCCGTGTACACAATGTTTGTCGTAGCGTACGCTTAGGCGTGGGCACTCTCCTCGCCAAGGCGAAGTGGTTGCTTGAATGGAAGCACCGATAAGAGAGTTGTCCTAATTGTTAAATAATAGTAGGATGAACACGAATACAGGTTCAAAGACAAGCGGCAGGGCACTCACTACAAACCAAGTAGCCCAACTCCTCACCGTGTGGCACATCCCTTGTGCTAAAATGAAACTTCTTATCCCTATATGACGTAAACGAAAGCAAACTGTAAAGAACACTCAATGTGGCAAGGCCCGGAGCTTGTAGCATTTACAGTAAATGGGACAATTACTCCAGCGTAATCTAGATATATTGCGGTATGTTTGTGAATTGCGGAGTGCTTTCGTAGAGTGGTGTGAGATGCTTTGCCACGAAATGTCAAGCTGTTCACAATGTCCATTTTTCGCAAAGCTCATGTCTTCCCATATTGCAGTACTGCGAAGTGAACGCTATTCAAGGTGACCGTTTTCTGCAAGCTCTCCGCGTCGACTACAGAATACTGAGATTGCCTACGCTAAGGTGTCTATCACACCGGTAGCAAAAGGTGGTCCAGGAAGCATCGGCACAATAAGGATCCTGTTTTGGCGTAATCTTGTGCGGCTTTAAGAAGGGAAACCTTCTGTAGGGGCAAGGCAAATGTTGCTACAGCAAACTCCAGGTTACAGCTCGTTATAAGCAGATAAGGCTCTCGTCAGTACAAAAGCGATTCACCGCGAACATAAGCTCTTTACGTGTGCAGACACTGTCTACTGCTCTGTAATAAAAGGTAAAGTTAGCATCGACCAGTTCATAGCGCGAGCCTGCAATCACACGGACTCCGCAGAAGGAAAGCTTCTTAGTGGAAGGAAAATTCGTTCTGGTACTTGGGCTGAACATCAGAATAACACCCCTCCAGTTCTCAGCCACGGCTCTGATATGGTAGGAGAGGTAGTGTCATCCACCCCTGGCTCCCCCGCGAGGCTGGGCATAGTTTATTTATTTATTTATTTATTTATTTATTTATTCATGTACCCTAAAGGCCCGAGGGCATTACATAGGTGGGGGGGGGGGGGGGTAGTAGTATACATACATAAAAACTAACACGAACAATAAAGTAATAAAAGGTATGAAAGAGTAAATAACAACGTATAAATAATGTACAAAATCGCAGAAAAGTAATTATAAAGACAAAACTACACTAAAAAGGAAGGCGTAACACAAGAACAAGCGAGGCTGAACATTTATATGCTAAACAATCCTAAACATAGTCAAGTAAGCGAGTTATACCGCGAGCTCAAAGAAATCACTATATAAGCACATGTACATCTGCGTCGGTTATACCAGGTCATTCAAACACCAAGATGAAACTTCAATTTGTGAGTAAATACTTCGTGGTTTTTTATACAGACAATATCGTTGGGAAGTTGATTCCAATGATTAACAGCAAGAAGTAATGGTGAATGTAAAAACAGGTTTGTTCGGGCAAATAGAGGTTCTAGTTTGAATACGTGGTCCAGACGAGCGAATATTCGATGAGCAGGTTTAATAAGTGCGGACAGTTGCGAATCGTTATGGTAGAGATTGTGAAAAAGAGACAGAAGGGAGAACAGTCTGCGTGACTGCAGAGTTGCGATTTATTGAAGTTGTGGTGATGGATGGATGGATGGATATTAGGAGCATCCCCTTTATAACGGGGCGGTGGCCGGGCCACCAAGCTCTAGCTTTATTTCTTTTTCGTTTACAACCATTTCTTTTCCCGAATCACACATATTTTCACAACTAATTTTTTTCCTCGTCTATTTATTTTATCTATTATCGTTACGCTGTGATGTATTGTCCTGCCAGCCACCACATTATATGCTGCCAGCCACCGGCTGCGGCTTCAGGAACGAGGATGAGGAAAAGGACCACAACATTAAAGATGAAGAGAAAGGATGCAAGGAATACACAGATGAGGAAGAAGTCGGCTAATCAGAAGAATGTCGCAGTACAGTAGCGCCACACGGCAAAACGCAGAAGTAAAAAAAAAAAATATTCAAACATCGCGCCATGCAGCCATCAGAACTAAAGGGCAAGCACACACGGTTTGGGCGAATTTCCGATGGAACCGGCCGCAAACTCCTTGTGAACTACTGCAGCTAGAAAATAAGCGAAAGTGTCGCTCTAAGGGGTGATCGCACGTGATTTTCAAACAAGATGTGCGCGCTTTTCAGTGCTGATAACCGGACGGCACGCGTTGTACCATTGCTAATGCTTGAACTACGTGCTCCGTTGTCCGCTTTTCATTTTTCAACGATAGTAGGTCACAAATAACGATACTTCAATCACGTGTAGCTCATACATGGAGCGCCCGGGCAGTGGTATGCGGGTATGCGCCACATATGTTTGAATTTCACTGCCTTTGTCAATCAAGGACAATTAAAGTGGATGTTTAGCACATCACTAAAGCACACTTAATTGAGAAAGACACTGCTTGTCGTAGCTTGCTATTGAAATGTAGAAAAAACAAGCGCGCACAGCGACGCAACCCTCCAAGCGGTAAGGAGATATCGAACCCGGGTCATTGATTTACCAAGCAAGCACGCTACCACTGGGCTACGGCGGCTCCTCTAAAACAGTGCATATAGTGAATAAACCTATAGCGCCAGCATTTGTGATGACTGTGCTTCTGTAACGTGAATTGTACATCTAATGTCATTTAAGGACTTTAGCAGTATTCATTTAAAGCGTACATAGTTCTCCCGTCACTCTGCATGCCTTCCTACAAGTTTGCCAATCCTGTTAGATTGGGTTAATTGACGACGCTTATGACACGTCAGCGCACCGTAGCATCCATTTGGCTTCCACAAGGCAGATGGCGCTATTCCGTGTAATGTTGGCTCTTAAGTCTACGTCATCACAACGTCTCACCATGAGCTACCATTCAGCGGCCACGGTGCTGTGGACGTTCCTGCTTAGCCCACGTTAAGCATGCACTCAGTCATGCGCTCTACACGAAGACCTTGATCGCAGTTCTAGCACTTGGCTCAAGGCCAAAGAATTCTCGATGGGCATTTTCACCTCTGCCTGCTTCGCATGACACTGATTCTCACAATGCGCAGGATCTGTCGACTTTTTCAATTTTTTGTGTGTACACCTTTTGGGAACCACTACTTAGACTGTTAAACACACCGTGATAAATAATGCGGGCGTGTATAGATATATGGCCACGCCTTGAGCTAGTTCAACGACTGCAAAGAAACTGTGCGCCTTATCCCTTATCTGGCACTCCTCAGAATATACTATTGCATTTCTGACTGGAAAGAAATTGAAATGCTTACTCTGCTGGAATCCTGGTACTGCTGTAGGTCACTAGAACAAACATTCAGTTAAGCTTTGATGGAGCGCGATAAACGAGAGACTCATTAGGTGAAGCAGCATGGTGGCCCAATCGTGAAACACGCTGAGTTATTCGCAATGGCATTCTCAACGCACATCATTTAAACGCTTCAGTTATGTAAAGCGAGGAACTGTGTCATCTGTATTATGCAGTCTGCCAGTATGCTCCTCTATGAAAGCCGTGTCCACCTAGTGAGTTGCAATAAAGTAAATTGAGCTTTGTGCATTTTTTTATTTTTATTTTTTTATGAAGTGAAACATTCGCTTTTTTCTTGATTGAAGCACGCAGGAACTGTTTATCGCTTTTTAGGTGTTGGGTAAATGGTTCTGCTAAGAGTGTGTTAAGTGCTCTCGACATCCCGACATATGAAGAGAATAGGTGTATCGTTTCCGTTCTCGTCAGACACGTGCCCATGCATTTCCTGCACAGAATTAGCCGCTCCCCGATGATATCCTAACAAGTTTATGACTTCAGGCATTCAGCACAGTTATAAAGGTAATTTGACGTGGATTGGTTTAATTAAGCCGATATTCAACTTGAATTAAGCGAGGTTAATTTCGCAATTTCTTTAATTTTATTTTCTATCTCGTCAAGGTAATTTGATAAAGGTGGCGAGGCTTAACATGCAGTTATGTGTGGCGTATGCCATCATGAACTTTGCCCTACTGCATTTCCTGCTCAAAATTCGCCGGTCCCCGATCACGTGCTAACAAGTTGATGCCTTCAGCCATTCAGCATCGCCATAAAGATAACGAGGTTGATTGCCTTAATTAAGCCTATAGTCAACTTACATTACGCGGGGGTAATTTCGCGTGTTCTTTAATTTCATTTTGTATCTCGTGAAGGTAATTTGATAAAGGCAGCGAGGCTTAATATTCAGTCGTGTGTGGCCTATGCCAGCATGAAATTCACGCTGGGAAGTGGTTGTTCGCTCCGGCGTAATTTAGTTTCCCATCCCTTGCTGTTACTACAACGAGTGCGAGGCTAAGTCAAGGTTATGCGAGGTGGTGTCGCGGCTATAGCAAGGTTGGTTGCTAACTGATGCGAGGCAAGGGGGCCTTTTCTGCATATGACAGACTTGTTACCCCGAAGTGGAGTACCTTCGCTGCTAAAAACGAAACCGCTTCTCATTATCGACACGTGCTTTGCTGAGATAACATAGTTACTACTATTTTTTACAAGGTGCAAGTGATGCCATGCATCCGCATTGCTCGTTCCAAAGGTGAAGCGTAACATCTTTCGCGAGTGATTACGCCACACCTTTTTTAAGTGCGAAGCATTTCTTAGCGAACTTCGGCGAGTTTGAGCGTATCTATCTATCTATCTATCTATCTATCTATCTATCTATCTATCTATCTATCTATCTATCTATCTATCTATCTATCTAGCCACCTAGGATATTTTGCTGTGCTGGCCGTTTTGCTGGTGGGATGTTTACGAAAACTGGTATGCTACAGCATGACTCCATGACGAACATAAATGACAGGTCATAACATGAAAATCATGATATGCATGTCATGAGCGGCATGATTTACATGCCACGGTCTTGGTGCTCTCCTGGCCGTTCCGCTAATGGGATGTATTCGAAAATTGGTATGGCACAACATGACTGCCAGACGGACATAAATGGCAGGTCATAACATGAAAAGCATGACATGCATATCATGAGCGGCATGGTTGACATGTCACGGTCTTGGTGCTCTCCTGGTCGTTTCGTTAATGGGATGTATATGAAAATTGGTATGCCAGAACATGACTGCATGACGAACATAAATGGCAGGTCCTTAGATGAAGATCACAATATTCATGTCATGAGTGGCATGATTTACATGTCACGATCTTAGTGCTCTCCTGGCTGTTCCGCTAATGGGATGTATTCGGAAATTGGTATGGCAGAACATGAGTGCCTGACGGACATAAATGGCAGGTCATAACATGAAAAGCATGACATGCATTTCATGGGCGGCATGGTTGACATGTCACGGTCTTGGTGCTCTCCTGGTCGTTTCGTTAATGGGATGTATGCGAAAATTTGTATGCCACAACATGATTGCAAGACGAACATGACTAACAGGTCACAACATGAAAATCGTGATAAGCTTGTCATGAGCGACATGATTCATATGCCACGCCTTTCGTTAACGGGATATATACCAAAATTGCTATGGCACAACGCGACTACATGACGAACGTAAATGACAGGTCATAACGTTAGAATCCTCACATGCGTGTATGATCGGCATGGTTTACATGCCACAGTCATGGTGCTCTTGCGGCCGTTTCGTTAACTTGATTTGTACCTAACTCGGTATAGCGAGACAACAATGCAAATCCATTTTGCGTTCCTGATGCGTGCTTCGCATTTCCTTGATTCCCACTACAAGGGAGATCTGCAATTTTTTTCCGGTGTGCGGCAAATACTCAAATGAAGGCTGGAAGGCGTATGAGTCTCAATGACTAGCGACGTATTCATGCGATTTCATGCGATTTCTTTTTCACGTTATTGAGGCTGCCCTAAACGTCCAGTGACACATCGTACCGCGTGGTCTATGTGTATCTAAGGACTGATGATACCCTACACCTTGTTGGAACCAATTTGGTAACATCAGGTAGCACTCAGGGACCTATGCTGGGAGCCATATTATTTGCATGTTATCCTAATGATATTGCTGCTAGCCTTCAGCAAGGTCCGTGCTTAACGTACGATAGCATGTCAAGTTATTTATCGGAATCAATTAGAAATAATTTCAGCACCACATGCAATTCCTAATTGGTGTTCGTGATCGGAAACAAAATAAATGATGTAAAAGACTGTCTACAAAAACATTACAGGAACAGAAAAGAAAAGCTTGTTATTATTTATTTACAAGCTGGGCGTCAAACCAATAAAACAAGTGATGAACCTTAAGTACCTAGGCATTACGATATCAGAGGATATATCGTTAAAAAACCGCATATCCAATTTATGTAATGCACCAAGGGTTTAAATTTAGTCACCTAGAGGTAGGCCTGAACTGCCTGCCTGAGATGTTAAGATTGGCATTATGATATCCCGTATTGTAAAATGGTAGCATAATATGGGATCGACGTAGGGAGAATGAAGTCGTTTGAAATGAAAATATGCAAAGGCGTGCACTAAGATTCTTAATGCTCAAATATAGATAAACCGATTCATTGACAGGAATGCGAAAGGAATGGAACCTGTCTGAACTGGCATTGCGGCCGAAAGTTGTTAGAATAAAATTTATTTATATAATGAAACAAAATTGCTTTTATTAGAATAAAAAGATATGTAAAAATATATCACGGGTTTTACTGACCGTGAGATCCAGCCAGAAGAACCAGTATATGCCAATCTCTGCTAAGGTACACACATATAAATACCCCTTCTCTAGAAATACGATTCAAAATTGGCATGCATTACGATATTGCATGACTCAAAGTGATAATTGGAACAGTTTGAAGATTTGGCATTCGTATATGTAACTAGGCTAAAACATTCACTATGTTTTGAAATGTTTTCACCATGCCCGTGCTAACGGCGATGAAGTGCTTCTCACCTAAACAGGGAAAGCATTAAAAATTGGATTAAAAATGAATAGGCAAAAGACCAAAGTTATGCTCAATAGCTTAGCTAAGGAACAGAAATTTAAAATCAACAATGAACCCTTACAATGTGTAAACGAATATGTATATCTGGGACAGTTAATATCAGGAACTCCCACCCAGGAAAACGAAATTCTCCGTAGAATAAGGCTGGGCTGGAGGGCATTCGGAAGGTATTACGAAATCATGACCGGAAGCTTACCGCTCTCATTAAAGCGAAAAGTATTCAATCAATGCATTCTCCCAGTACTAACGTCCGGTGCAGAAACATGGAGAATAACGAAAAAACTAGAGATGAAACTAAGGAGCGCGCAACGTGCAATGAAAAGAAAAATGATAGGGATAACGCTAAGAGATAAAAAACGAGCGGAATGGATCAGAAAACAGACAGGAGTAGCCGATATTATCTTATCAATTAAAAGAAAGAAGTGGACCTGGGCAGGACATGTCATGAGGGGGAAGGATAATGGGTGGACAGTAAGAGCGACGGAATTGATACCACGAGAGGGAAAACGCAACAGAGGTAGGCAAAAGGTTAGATGGAGCGATAAAATTAAAGAGTTTGCGGGGTTAAAGTGGAACCAACTCGCTCAAGATAGGGTGGATTGGAAATCGTTGGCAGAGGCCTTCGTCCTGCAGTGGACCTAAACAGGCTGATGATGATGATGATGATGATGATCATCATCATCATGATGTATTTTCTTTCTTTTGCTTGATCCATTCTGTAGTTCAAGTTTTGGTGTGTGACATTAATTATGTGTGTAATGTACAATGACTAGAATCGTACAGATTTTATTTTATTTATTTCTGATTGCAATTGTGTAGCTCTTGCGCCTCCAGCGTCCACTGAAGATGTGTAATGATACCACCCTTTATCGTCTTTTGGTTAATAGAATGAATAAATGAAATGAACCAGAGGATTCCGTGGTCATTGGGGCAAACGTATTCCCTCTTTCCTGACCCGCCTATTATCTTTCACAGGCAAAAAGGTTTTCGGTTAACCGAATAGATGCAGAGATGAAGACCAGGACGGCGGAAGAGCATTGACAATGGCTCTTAAGAGTAATCACGTGTGTTCATTGTTACTAGCGTGCACGTAAAAAAATTAAAATCAACAGGCGCACAGGCTAAATTGAAATGAGCAACTTACGCAAGCTGCCTCCTTTGAAAAGAGGGAGGCTTGCACATGGAAAAGGGGCTGTTTTATATTGGTCAAAGCGGCCGCTGCGACAATGTCCACATGGTCGAGTACTCGAACAAAGCGCAACAGGCTTTATGCAGGCAACTGTCACTGAACAGTAATAATTTAGACTGGGAGCCGGTCTTCCAATATTTTTTTTTTCCCGTAAAGCACCACGGTGAACCCGTTCATCTTTTGTCGGAAGCCTATCACATCCACAGTAGTCAAGAACCACGTGCAAGTTTCTCCTTTATCACACTTTTACCGAAGCAGATAGCGTGCTCGAGTTGCTCATACTATTTTAGAAGTTCCTGCTGGGCGAGTTGTTTCACTTTTGTAAAAGCAAAGATTGCGCGAGTTGCTTAGATAGCACAGCAAAACGAAGCGCTCAGGAGCGAAGGTGATATTCTCCCATGCGCGTGTTGATTCTCGTATACTGTGGCTTCACTGTCAAATTGGTGGCGGATTTATGTATGACTTCCAACGCAATAAACACAGCTGGTTGTTAGTCAGCGTCGTCGACTGGTGCGTTGGCTTTCTCTTGTTGTACAACGCTGCTTTTGTCTGAATCCTGAACCAACAAGTCCAAATGCGTACCCTTGTGCAGCGTGTTTGGAGCGCAAAGACTTGAATGCCAGCACGACCTATTATTTTCCTTTGCTTGTGCGAAACTACAGGGACATAGGGAAATAACGGCAACGCCTTTCTCACGACTTCATTGGGGTTTTGGTGTTGTGAGTTCTACAAAGGCTCCCTTTACAGCTGCCTCTTCCACCTGAGAATACGTTAGCTGCGGAGGAAAGCACGTGCAATTAGCGCTAGCATTTGCCTATGTTACTTTCTGTTTTGTCTAGTCATTTAATTCGTCATTACATTAAAAGCATTAAGTGAGGCACTACTATTCTCAGAGGAGCCTGAATGCTTTGTTCGGGTTATATAGTGTTCATCATGCTGCGTATACTCGGGAGTGCCCATGCAGCAGTTAACGATTTTACACTTTGACTAGCAAGTGGGTAACGAGGCTCTTGTTATGTAGAAAAAAATACAACTGTACGGATGATCTCTAATATAATTATTTTGAGAGAACGCACGATCTCTTGCTGGAGGGCGCAAGGTCCTGGATGATGAAGACAAAGACGAAATCTGGTATTGTTGGCACGAGGTGAAAAAACGTGGAGTGAACCGTATAAGTAAAAACGCATTCAAACGCTTTAATGAACTCAGCTCACTTAAAATAACGTCCATAGCGCATTCGATAGACAAAGCAAACAAGGACGCTTGATGAAATTCACATTACGATCGTCTGTGCGAAGTTGGACAGGTACCGGTAATAAATCTTTCGCAAGAATACTAAGTATTTGTAAACAAATTTCTTGCGCACGAACACAAAATCATTATACTTTAAAGATTGCGCGCAGGAAACTTTTTAGGTCATTTATGATAATTGTGTAAGGTAACCGTGGCGACTCTAAACAAAGAGAGGCTCTGACTAATAGCCGCATCTACTGGTGCGAGAGCTCGTTTGTTTCTCCCTACTCTGTCCTAGTGCTGTGTTTGCGCCCTTATCGCCATGAATGCTACAGAACAGCATAGTGACTAGGAAGGATTTGTAAGATCTATTGCCTAAGGTGAAGTTACACAGCGTACTGCGCAGTTAGCAGACTATAGCGGATGTCGTTACGCAAGGACAAAATATATCAGTAAAAGCCTGTGCAGCGAGCTTCGGTCTTGACGATGAAGATTCATAATTCCCATGAGGTGAAGGATAGAGACTCAGGACACTGTGGTCATGAGGCATTTCAATCTACATGTGGTAGAATAAGACTCAGATCGAACCTACGCTGTCGTGAAGCAATAAAATACTACGTCGTCTCGTTTTGCTAGAATTGGACAAGGTGTAAGTAAAGATTTTAATAAACGCACAGATTGAGCTTCGGGTCATTTTTTTTTTGGTGAAATCGTGAGATGTTGACGTTCTTCTATAAAGTGCTCAATGCCGGGAAAAGAAAGGAAATGCATGACCTGCTTTAGCCCTACCAGCTGTAAAGTTAGATAAGGATGCGTTAAATCTGGGAGAGGGCCATGAACATGCCTTTCGTAGCAGATTTGTGGCACTATAAAGAGCAAAATATTTGTGAAACGGAAACAGGCCATTAGAAGTGCTGAACTAGCCCGTGAAATTATACACGTGCCCGCACTTTAGTACAGATTGACGTGGTTTGTGCAACGACGGCAAAAAAATTTTAAGCCTTGCTATTTAACACAGAGTGAATGATACGAGAAAGGAAGCATCATCGAAAGCAATAATTTCTTGAAAGGAAAGGAAGCAACCAACCAAGAAAATAGATGGGTCGATTCATTTACTTTACAGATAAAATTTCTGTGGTTCAAGATTCATAGAAAATAAGCAAGCACGAAATATGTGTTAAACTCGCAGTTCCAATGTCGGAGAGATAAAAAAGGGCAAAAATATTAGAAAGTAGGAGCCCATATAACGGGCACCACAAAAATGTTTGCTCGAAAAAAAAAAAAGGGGGGGGGGGGGAGGAGGCATTTGTGCCGAAAGGCAGCGGTGTGATATCGGAGTTCTGAAAGATATATAGAGCGCAGCTGAGTACTTCCTCACTGAGGTGTACAGTACAGTAAGTAGTAGAGTATTTATAAACTGCCATAAAATGAATAAATCGCTGGACATATCAAGAACAGAAAAAAAAAACGGACAGTGATTTGTAGCATCCTCTGATTTTGTGAGCCTAAAAAAACAGCCGCACTCACTGCATGGTAAACATACCAGAGGATTATATCAGAGTATTAGTCGAGATCGAGAATGTGTATGTACTTTTATTGGCAGCTAACAAATTTCTGACATTTGTCCGTATCCTTAGCTCCTTGTACGATATTGTAAAGACAAGAAAGCCGGTCCACAAAATGCTTCGAAAACTTCGATGAACAGATGAATGTTCGCTAAGAAGGCCTTGAGCGTCCAAGTGTGTCGGCAGCCATTTCGAGGATATTGGTAATGAAAGCAGTTAGGAGTGCATGTTATGTAGCGACGCCTATCCGATGGAACAGAAACCACTGCGCGGAGCGGGCAAGCAGAGCCGGTAGGTGGCGACAATGTCCCATTCACCGATCGAAGTATGTTGCTGCGCGCATTTCACCGGTAGCGTGAGCTCTGCCCGTGGGCAGTCCTGGATGCAGGATATCTAGCGAATTGGCGTAAGCATGTTATTACATTGGTGTACCGCAATGTTAGGTTGGTTATTTACCTGAATCGTAGGAATATTTTTGGACATTCATAACACTGGTTGGACAACGTACAGGCGCCTGTCATCCCGCCTTTGTTTAGAACACTTTATGGGAAAAGAGAAATGTAAACTTTTTGGGAAAACTGAGATATGCGCGTGGTTTCAATGTTTATTATATTCGCTTATTGCCATAACCTTTCGTATTCTGGCTATAATTTTGGGGGAATTCGTAAATAAGTGAGCAACTCGAAACGGCACTGATCGATGAGACGCTACACTAGAGAGATTAGAATTGCTTTAGTGTAGATTTCACTGACGATTTCAAGCGTAGTTGTCAAAGCGACTTCGTTGAATCGCTTGCTGCGCATTTTATGGAATGACATGCAAAGATCTCACGTTCAAGCCAGCTCTCGTTGACCGGCGCATGACCTATTTGAAAATCGAAAGGGGAATAACATGCTCTCTTTATATTAAATTATATTTTTTTTCTGCATGAGACGGGATAAATGCAAATTCTTCAACAATACTAATGTGTGGCATCTAGGAAATCAATGGATTTTTTTTTTCTTTAAGAAATGACTATAGTGCTCTTCCTAAACAGCCCGCTTCACCACATGACACAATAGATTTAATGAATCCTAAAGGAGGGATTCTGCGGTCACCGCCGCCTTTCTTTTTGAGGGTAGCGGGTAAAAGCTTCCGCTAATTATACGGATGACCTAGATTATCCTTTCTATTCGGCAATCTCCTCGCGTCAGTTCGGATTTATTCGTACCTAATATAAGAAAGTTGGCGGCACAGCCTCACAGCTTCGTTAATCGAATGTTTTCGTCTTTAGGTGCAACCTAATAAGCATACCTGCCCTTCGCCGGCGCCGATAGCGACGTCCCCACACGGTGTTGCTTGTTTGTGTCACCCTGATTTCAAAAGGTAGGCTACATTTTAAAGCGTCCTTACTGCGCTTTGTGTAGACAATGAGAAAAACTTCACCGATCAGTCGTCGAGGCTACTGATAAGGTGGAAGCCAAATAATTTAGGGACAAAGTACTTTAGGGCCGAGGCTTGTCCGGCGTCCGTCACGGTCTCTCGCCCTCTCGACCTATCGCGCGCGTGTGTGGTGTAGGATATACTTTGGGAGCTCCCGTAGAGAGCATATACACTAACTTTAAATGAGGTTCGTGAGGTTCGTTTTTTTTTTGGGGGGGGGGGGGGGGGGGGAAGGACACTAATTTCTGCAGCCCATGTAGGGAGCACGGCTAAGCTTCCGTGGGGGAGGGCGAAAGGGAGTGAAAGAGACAGCGAGGGAAGGTCGTAGTGGAGGGATCCGGTACACACGCGTCGTCACTCATTTACATACGCGAGTGGGCAATGACATGGATGATTTACGGTAACACCGAACGACCCCCAGTGCTTCGCCCACTCGTCATGATTCACCTAGTGGAGATGCACGAATCTTTTTGCATGAACACACTCGGGTATCGCCTGTGTAAATTCAAAGACAACTGCAAATCGCCTGCAAATGTTTCAACAAACGAAGTTACAAGGAGGGCCGATTCATAACTTCAGTTACCAATTTCACAATCGCAAGAACGTCTTTCTTATTATTCTATTTGTACGTTTTGTGCTCCACAATTAAACAAAAAGGTGCGGCGTTCTTTGGGCACACCAAAAGTGTCAACCGACATTATCGGTGTTTCTTTTGACGTCATATCTCTGAAAATTAGCACGCCAATTCCAGCTTTCTTTGCGACCAATCAGTTCTCATTCTTGTGCGTGCAGAGCAGATATATTTAGCTGACATGTTCACAGGGGGCTTCTTCAGTGATTGATATCGTTAAATTTTTTACACGACCCCTTTAAGCAAGGTGGGCGCAACTATTCATCTTAGGGCCATCTATTCTATTCATCTTTGACCCTTCTTATAGTCATTGAGCACTAAGAAGGATAGGAATCATTCTACGCTGTTCATGACAGACATCTACGCATCGAACTGCTTTAGACAGATCTGGAGGCGGTTACATTAAGGAAGCAAAGATGAGGAATATCAGAGGTAATAAAGAGGGGCAAGGCGGGTAAGGTGAGCTGAGTTGGGGTGAGGGGAAAGTTAAGGTCGGAGGGATTGCTGCTCCACTACGTCGGGGTTCTGCGCATCACGTGTTTTATATATTTCCTGAGAAATTTCAGTTAGGTCGAGCGATCGATCCTGTGCGTTGCCCCGTCTTGGCTGTGGAATAATGCGCTCATTAGATACATCCAAAATCTTTAATGTGGCATCTAGATGGGGTTTCAACACTAATATAGACAAGTGTAAATGACCTTGACTCTTATTCAATCATATCCAAATCTGTTTTTAGATAAAAGATGGCGAGTTTCATGGAAAAGACCCGGAGAATTCTAAAGCGGGCCGTAAACTCAGATCTTTAAATGAAATTTGTTCTCTTTTTGAGAAGCAAATGGCCTGAATGTTTTTATAGGTAGGCACCAGTTATACTGGAGAAGCCATGTACAGGGAGGAATTGGTACAACCCAAGAGGTATCTGTTGCTTTAGCAAACCATATGCGAGGTATCGCCGTTATGAAGTTATTACCAGGCATGATTCCTTAAGACTATGAAGTTAATCCCGCCGCAGCCAACCAACACTTCCTTCTAATGTCCCTAGTTTTACCTTCGTTTCCTATGTGTTCCCTTATCGTGATTGCTTTGTTTCTTTCTGTCTATCTCACTTGCGGTGATGTTTAACGCGATAGCGTTAGAGAGCTCGTTCCGCAGAAATACCGCCGTCGGTGTCGGCGTCTCTCCGTGAGCGAAAAATAACAGCTCCAAAAATAGACAATTTGTCCATCTCGCGGAACACATATCAAGCAATGTCTCGACTACGATGTCCTCCGAAACGGTGAGCGTGCCCGCCATCTCAGAGGCTATGCGACTACAGCAGAGCCTATATGCGGTCTCGTCGGATGCTGTGCTTCCACTTTCTTAGCATTTCATTCTCACGACATCATTGAAGAAGTGAAGTACTTGCAGTTGCCATTTCACCGACCATAAGGCGGTGCTTGTTGCGGTTGACCGGAAGAGGTCTCCAGAAGAACAAATCGAACAGCTGCCAGAAAATTAACGCATGAAGGACGACAGAATGGGACCATTTACGAATAAGAGTGTCATGCCTACACGCAGTTCATAATACAGGACCATGTGACTACATCACTGTACAAAATTTTCTTGAAGTTGATATAATGTGCTGTTAAATAGATCAAAAACCTCTACCATTACTATAGATACGTCGCGCGCGCGTGTGTCTGTGTCTGTGTGTGTGTGTGTAACAACACACATTAATAAGTATGCACTGAGTGGTTGAAGTGCACACTAGGGCCGGATTTCGCTATCGCGTTCAACTCTTAAAGGCGAAGCTTAAGGGTCCCTCAATTTTTGCTTAACCAATGCCGTGAACACATATTTTACAATATTTAATATTTATTACATGCCCTGATAATTATATGACTTCTTTCTGCAATAAAATATTTTCTGATGTAACATCCACATCATAGAACCATAAATATCATTTTTAACTTTTTTCCCTTAGTTTGCGTCTGTTATAACAAGCCCCATCCGGGGCTGAATCGAGGGTGCTGAGTAAGAAGCAGAATGTCGCTAGGGCCTCCCGATACTAACGAGCTTCTCAGACCTGATATCCAAAGCTACTCGGGTAGTTCGTCTTGGGCATTTTAATGTGTACGGAATAGGCCTTTTAGTGAAAGGTCGAAAAAATGAGTAGATATACCCGTCCAGCATATCCTTTCCTCTCTGATCGTCCTGGTAATCAGTGCCGCTCGTAGATACACCTGCTGCTATGCGGTACTTGGGCTTCTGAACCAAACACGATGATGGGAACAAAATGATAAACACTGTGTTTCTGGATTGGTTTCCTCGCCAGTGTTGATTTTGCAGCTCTGCCCAGAGGTATTTTGCCCCTGCTAGTTCCAGAAGAATAGCTAGTCAATGCAATGGACAGACACTTATTAATTATACGTTCTTTCTTTACTTCGTTTCTTCTTGTGATGTCTTTTCTGCGAGTATGTTGCACCAACTCACCCACACCATTCTCCTGTTGCACAGAAATATGCTATCTTAAACTAGTGTAAGCAGTGCAAGAGCTACATTTCCTACACCTTGTTATGTATTTGGTTATGTATTTATGTAGTTATTCAACTATTTTAGTTACATTTTTATTTATTTAATTATTCATTTATTTATTCATTCAATCATTCATGCACTCTAAATGCCGGAGGGCATTACATAGGCGAGACAGTGCAGACAGTTAAAATCAGTACAACAGTCAAGTACAAAAATATAGAAACGAAGGAACTACTATAAGGACAAAATCTACGAACTAAAAGAAAGCATAAGAGAACGAGCTAACATTCTAAGATCCTAAAATAGTAGTCGGTGAAAATGGTTGGGCATGTTATACAGTGCCTACATTATGCATCATTTGGAAAGATATCGTACTCACGTATATGAAATGGGAACAGTGAGCGGCGCATGAATTAAGGAAGTTGCTAGGTCGTTCTAATCGCCGTCATTAGGAAATGTGAGGATGGTCCAGTCTAAGGCGTGAGCTCAGAGACGGCAAATGCGCTCGACTAAGCGCCAGTGTCTGCCGCAACTAAGCCAGAAAAGGACTGTACGGAAGTTGCTTAAGAGACGTTGAGCACCGGAAACACGAAACAGCCACGCGTATATTGCCGTACACATCATCACCGTGAATATGCGCTGCAGAGGTTTGTATCACTGCAGCGGTTAACGGCGCGCAAAATCTCTGCCATTACGAAGTCGTGCGCTCATTCTAGCGGCTGCGGCATAGGCGTATTACTTACTGCAGCTTGACCTGGTTTGTCTGGTCTTCTGCTTCGTGTCCCTTACTTCGTTGCCAGCACCGGTTAGTCTATTTTATGTTTATGGCACGTCGTTGGAGTTCACTATTTCCTTCTCGCTCTATTAGGCTGCATTAGCTTTATGAGATAAGTGTCCTATGCCACAGCGTAGGACTTAGCGCAATGAAGGAATAGAGCGAACCTCAAAAATACCAAGAACAGTGAAGCGGAAATTGCTGGTCTCCACAGGAATCCGCGCGGGTTATACCACAGCGCACGTTATTTGAGCAAACGATTCAGCAAGGAGCAGCTTCCCAAGATTATAGTGCACATCGTTTTGCCCACATGGACTTCGCTGAGCCGGCGAGTGTTTGCACGCTAGGCTCTGTATGTTCCTAATGCTGGCGCCAAATATATGTCACGAACTATGCTCACTGGTACGTGGATTCGAATATGTCACATGGTGTTTCGATTAGTTTCCACGTAAGCTCACAATTTTCTTCTTCGTTGCCTATGTCCGAGTTAACGACTAATCTGAGGATGTTCTCTGCACAGTGAAGGCGGGCTAGTTATGCGTGAAAAGAACTACAGCACCCTTCTGCTTGAATCAATATAACTTTTGCTATTCCTGTAGAAAGCAGCCTCGAAAAGCTGCGCCGCTTGCTAATGAGTCAGTCTTCGCTTCCATGAATGTTGCAGTTCGTACCATCACCAAAGACCTCCTCAACAAGACGAACACCGAAACCCAATTAGGAAAATTTGCCTGTGACAAAGCTACTAGCAGTGCATCTTCGTCTTAAACAGGGACATGGTGAATGAAGGTAAGGTGCTCAGAGAGAAACACACAAAATGAAAATTAGAGAAAGCAAATCTGTTGAAAGGAAAAGAGAGAGAGAGAGAGCTCTTTATAGAGAGGCACAGAAAGGAAGAGGAAATAACTTTTACCCCGTGTTAATCAAGTCAGGTGTCCTCGCGTCTAGTATTTTTTTTTTTTTTCATGAGGATGTTTGAAAGTAGCGCACAAGTGCGGCCAGTTCGGTTATGGTGCCAAAAATTTGCGGCAAATGTACACACACACACACACACACACACACAAAAGAGGCAATACTGTCTTTTCTATCTTGAATTCCTTTAAACTGGGTAATATACGTTCATTCGACACAGCAGTAGTTTGGAGTGTGTTGGTTAGCAGGGATGCCCCATCACACGTAAAAGAGGAGGGTGTTTGCGGGGCTACTGAGAAAAAGAGGCATTCTCAACCACAACAAAAACAATTATCAGATTACACGTTCCGCATATCTACATAAAGACGACGCCCTGCCAGGGCGGTATAGTAGCTATGGCACTCGGCTGCTGACCCAAAGGTCTCGGGAGCGAATCCCGGCCGCGGTGGCTACATTTGGATGGAGGCAAAATGTTGAGGTCCAGGTACCCTGTGAATTCATTAAAAATGAATGAACTCCAGGTTGGCCGAGACTTGCGGAGCACTCCGCTGCGGTGACTCTCATAGTCATGTTGTCATTTTTGGACGTAAAATTCCAGAAGTTATTGTTTGATAAAAATGCCGTGCACTTTGTGTTCGCAACATTATTTTTAGGGCGATGTAAGTAGCTCAAGAGTGAAAATATGGAGAATGCGCTAAGATATGGAGAGAGGATACCACATTTGTCGCGGTATCTTCCACAAACTCACCGCTTCACGAAATGTGATAAGCTAGGAACAATAACTTTTATTGTCGGTCATTATTGCTGAGTGGTACGCTACGAGTTCTAAAAGTCCTTTGACTTCTTTTTTTTTTTCGCTTTTCTTGCATGACTTCATTCTTCAGTATCTCTCATCATTCACTGCGAGGAATTTGTTTGCGCTTTTATGTACTTTACCAACGGAAACTGTACTCCAGCCTACCATGAATCCATAAAGCGCCTTGAATCACACATTCTATCGTTAGGGTATGTTACCGCCTGACGGGCGCTTTCTGCTCGAGTGAAATGATATTCTCGGTAAAAATTAGTGCCAGCTCACAATAAAGAAAGCAAATATAAAGGCGCACCTGAGGGTTGTCATTCTGTTCTGTATACGTCCTTCTTCAGGACGAAGATAAAATAAGGTTATAGTCTTTGTAATGGCTTTCTAAATGACCGAACAGAATGTTTAATATAAGGGTCCTATCTAAATTGAATATTGGAGAGTAAGAGGGAGAGAAAAAAGTGGCTGATTATTCTGTTAGAGGAACCGATGTAATACCGTCCGCCGTGGTGGTGTAGTGGTTACGATTCTCGGCTGCCACCCAAAAGACGCGGGTTCGATCCCGGCCGCGGTGGTCGCATTTTCGATGGAGGCGACAATTCAGAAGGCCCGTGTACTATGCATGGTCAGTGCACGTTAAAGAAACCCAGGTGTTTTAAATTTCCGGAGGTGCCTGGTATACAGACCTCAGCTTTTTACTCAAATTTCACTGACACAATATATAAATAAGAGGTATATCATCATCATCATCATCATCATCAGCCAATTTTATGTCCACTGCAGGACGAAGGCCTCTCCCAATCCTCGCCATCCTTGCCTGTCCTGCGCGAGCTGATTCCATTTGATGCCTGGGAATTTCTTGATTTCGTCCCCCCATCTTACTCTCTGCCGCCCACGGCTGCGCTTACCCTCTCTTGGTATCCATTCCGTCGTTCTAACTGTCCATCGGTTATCTAGCCTTCTCATCACGTGGCCTGCCCATGTCCATTTTTTCTTCTTAATATCGTTCATTATGTCGGCGACCCCCGTTTGTTCTCTGACCCACTCGGCTGTCTTCCTATCCCTTAGTGTAACGCCTATCATTTTCCGTTCCATCGCCCGCTGCGCGGTTCTTAA
>JABSTT010004001.1:0-26649 GCA_013339685.2 Hyalomma asiaticum | reverse complement strand
GAACGTAAGCATATTTCGCTTAACATTTCTGCAATTCCTATAAGCTCTAGCCATCACAAGAAGAGGGCATATGAAAGCATGCAGCTAGCTGTGTGAATCAGTGGAAGAGCAAATGTTTATGGTGGAAACGGTGTCGCTTTAGTCCACAGAATAAGTCGTTATGTTCTGGAAGCGTATGTGCGGAGTCAGTGCATGTAGGCTTAAATGTAGTGCCAGGTTGTAAGACGATGATGATGATACTGGTTGTGCTAAGCAAAGCATGGTAACTTCGGCAGCACATGTCGCGGGCACGGCTAAGCACCCATAGGTGTATGGGAAAAAGCCTGAAAGAGACAGAAAGGAGAGAAAAGCCGGAGTGGAGGGCTACGGAAATTTCTACCACCTGGGGTTCTTTAACGTGCACTGACATCGCACAGCACACGGGCCTCAACATTTCGCCTCCATCGAAATGCAGCCGCCGCGGCCGGGATTCGATCCCGCGACCCTCGGATCAGCAGCCGAGTACCTTAACCACTAGACCACCGTGGCGGGGCATACGTCCAGTGAGCTCACATAGATTAAACAAAGAAAGAAAAATGTCCAACCAGTACTGTTATAACCGCAATTTGTATTCATGCCACACCCGCCTTTGTAACTTCAAACACGAGCCTCTCCACTGCACGTTACACTACGTTTAGCTTATGGGTTCGCTAAGTTAAAACATAAACAAAAACGAACACACCACATGCGCGCTCCCGAGAAACAGATGTAGACATTCAACTAAGACATCCAATGGCTTACTCAGAGCTACCTGGATGCGCTGGCCTCAGATAAAGGAAAATATGAAAGCGATTTTTCTGCATGAGTATCTGCGATCTCTATTAACCCAGGCGAGAACAAAAGGTTTTATAAATATGATAACGCAATGTACATGCGTTATATAGTCAATGGACGTCCAAGTTGGTATATTTGCCGATTGCAATGTAGAGATGACAGAAGCAAGCAAGCGAGGCGACATCTATTTTTCTGCTGTTCGTGAAGGTAATTGTGGCTTCCGATAATGTATAAATCCCCGTCAAGGAATAAATCACCGCGTACTGTAAATGAAAGCACCATATTTCAAGTGGAGTTTCGGATATCAGTTGAGGTGCCTATGACTGCACCATGTCAGTTGTAGTGATAGAGCACTTCTGAAGGCTTCGGTGTATATCCAGTTGACATTGTGTTATTGAAGCGTGTAATTTGTTGCTACGTGAAAAATTTTAGCGCAGACGAATATTCTAAATATACTGCAATAAAACAACAATAAGTGCAGAACGTTTCTGTGTTTGCAGTATTTAACGAAAGGAGGACGGCAGGATGCGCTGAAAAGAAACTTCATTCCTCCTGACGGGAACAACACTCACTGCCTGACATCGCTTGTCACTAATGTATCCGAAAAGGATCTTCAGGTTACTCAAAGGATATCATATCTCGATGGCTCTACTCAAACGTAAGCATATTTCGCTTAACATTTCTGCAATTCCCTATAAGCTCTAGCCATCACAAGAAGAGGGCATATGAAAGCATGCAGCTAGCTGTATGAATCAGTGGAAGAGCAAATGTTTATGGTGGAAACGGTGTCGCTTTAGTCCACAGAATAATTCGTTATGTTTTGGAAGCGTATGTGCGGAGGCAGTGCACGTAGGCTTAAATGTAGTGCCATGTTCTAAGACGATGATGATGAACCTGGTTCTGTTAAGCAAAGGATGGTAATTTCGGCAGCACATGTCGGGGGCACGGCTAAGCGCCCATAGGGATATGGGAAAGAGCCTGAAAGAGATAGAAAGGAGAGAAAAGCCGAAGTGGAGGGCTACGGAAATTTGTGCCACCTGGGGTTCTTTGACGTGCACTGACGACGCACAGTGCCCCGCTCTAAGCAAGCGCGCATGTCCTAGGAGCCACGCATCCCTCTGTTGTAAATATAGTTGTGTGTTGTGCTGCTTCCCGAGGAAAGCACAAGGTTCGGACAAAGCTGTACGCCATGTGTGATCATGTGCTGCGCAGAAGATTGTACGCCCCTTTAATAATACAACAACACTTCCGCGCAAATTCGCCTTATTGGGTGCGGACTGTCTTATCGATAGAGTTTGCCTCGTTTTTCAGTGCGTTCTTGGTAGACACTGTCACTAACGCTACCACAGTCAAATGTCTCATTTGACGCGGCCGCGTGCACAACAGCAGCCAGATTGGAGAAGGACCGCAGACAAATCAATCAACCTGTCACGCATGCAATACTTTTCAAATCGGTAGAGCACGCCAAGGATGGAGATGATTGTACAAGTCAGTGTCAGTATACTAAGATGCGGCGCTTTCTTGCCATAACGCCAAGCATCACACACTGTAGGTATGTTTTGCCGCCTTTGCCATTTGCTAGCAAGCGGCTGCATGTCTAGCGTTACTATTCATGGTCTGACCGCTTGTGCTTATGTGTAGGAAGGATGGAATTCCTCATTTTAGTCAGTGCTAAGCCCGTAAACGTACAGAAGTTTTAAAGCGAGGCTTGCGCATTTTAAGCTTGTGCAGTGTACGAATTTGTCGCATGTGTAACGCTGTCAAGCGCTCTCTTCATCGTAGCGTAGCCTGGTGATACTGGACTAATTCGACGGATAACCCTGAGCTCTATTATTGGTAGTGATCTCTACTACATCATGTTCGCTATGAGACAACATGATTACTCTAGAACACGTGATCAGCACTAATATCTCAGCCACGTAGGGATAGGCCGTCTGCTATTTTGTATGGGGATGTTACTGTCGACTTTGCCGCTAATGATATTGTCTCTGTATATATGTTTCCCTCAGTAGGTAATAAATGCCGCGATGTGAATTGAAACTTCTACAAGTATAATAAAACGGAATAAATATCTGGCGGACACCATCAGCAATCTATGTGCTGTTATGGCTTGATTCAATTCCTCCGCTGTGTGGTTCATTCGAGTAATAATTGTGGAATGATGGGAATTACAATTTAGCGTATGGTTCTCTATGCAAAATATGGATTATGCATTATTCATAAAAGAGTGCGTCCATGTTCCTCAGCACAGAGGACACGCAGAAACTGTTTTTCATAATAGCGTTGTGCTTCTCTCATAAAGAAAATGGTGCTCCAACTGCAGCTTACAAAAACTTAGTGGGAATAGCATACGTCGCATATACACAGTGTCACAACATCTTGGACATATTCAAGAAGTGTGCAATCGGCCATCATATGGAACCATGTGATCGCCGTACCATGACGCAGTTCAGTGACAGCAGGTAGCGATCACTATTCTACTACATGGTTGTTGCACCGGGCTGCCAAGTGTCACGCATAGAAGGCTCAAGTCGAGTTGAGAGCACGAAGTATCGCAACGCCAGTTTTATTTCGCCACAAGTGTGACTTCGAGTCCTCTATACAAATTCGCCCTCCATAGCTTTCACTAGTCTGTTTCCCTACATGGGTTTTTCAATATGAATATATTCGCTGCAAATCCAATTCAAGGCAGTCGAACAGATGAGCACGTGTACCTCTCACAGCAAACACTTAAGCAACAGTAGGCCAGCCAGAGTGTTCCAGCTTACTCGCGCCGATTCGCCCCTCTTTTCAGACCAAGCAAAACACACATGACTAAAGCCACCACCGTTTTCCGTATAGATTCAGTGGCACATGTAGTGGTGTGTCGTCCTTGCAAGCCACTGACGTTGAGTGGCAATTCGATACGAGATGTCGAAATTCAGGGGATAGCGTTGAGCTTAGTAGATGGTGCGATAAATCGAAGCTCCGTATCGTAGATCGCGGATTAACGGACGCTGGTAAGACATTGCATAAAAACCAAGAAGGTTTGTTGTCTTTCAAG
This sequence comes from Hyalomma asiaticum, assembly GCA_013339685.2. NCBI lineage: Eukaryota > Metazoa > Arthropoda > Arachnida > Ixodida > Ixodidae > Hyalomma > Hyalomma asiaticum. The sequence goes on along the minus strand of JABSTT010004001.1, from coordinate 22,793 downwards.
GAGCTCCGAGGGCACGGCTGAATATTTAGACCAACACTGTTCGAAGAGGACAAATCAGCATTTTCTAGTAAAGATGCCACTTCAGAAACAAGAACACGCGCACGTGCATGTGACAACATAATCTGGCTTTTCAAGCTTGGACACCAAACGCTCGCCGTCTGATGCGGGCAGTTCCTTACCCACTATGCATTCTCAGACACCACCCATGTCCCGAAGCGCACTGTCATTGGTTTCAAATGAAAGCAATCATCGCAAAGAGGCAAGTAGAGCGCAATGAATGTAAAACGGTAATTATCCGGCGTTGTTGCAGAAGTCAAACAAACACGAAGAGAAGTCAAGGGTGTTTTCAACACTTCATACGGGCACGTAGAAGCTGACAAACACGGGCCGATAAGATCATCCCATTTTCTTCTAGGTGAGAGATCTAGCACATACCCCGATAGTAGCTCCGCCAGAGGGTCGGCTGATACAACTTTTGAATTGCCTTGTGGAGGGAACACCAGCCAAAAAGCTGCAACTAATATTGCAATACGGGACAATCCAGGCACCTTAATGATGTGGATACACAACGTTCCACGCTGCCTAAAGCGACGAGCGTGATTGACAATGTCCGCCAGTTTAGCTTAGGAAAAACAGCATTTTATTGCGATAGCAAATATATGGACAGTCTCGGCTGGTTTTCGCCGTCCCCGTCGCCGCTGTCATATATATATATATTATATATCTATATTATATATATATATATATATTAAATGTCGTAAAGAAAAATAATTCGGTATAAATGCTTCCGAAGCGCGGAATCGAACCAGGAACCTCTCGCTCCGCAGCGCGTGGCGTTAACCACTAAGCCCCAAAGAGCAGATCTTCAGGAGCTAACGGCGAGCCTTATATACCACCCTTTACCGCTGGCAGGACTCAGAACACGGCAGGCGCTTCAATCGTTTTCTTCATTAGCAGCGAGACGGCGAGGTGAGCGCAACGGGAGGCCGCATTTGCAACACGAGAGCTATTCAAACTGAGAGTATCCATTGTGACAGCTTATTCGCGCTCTTTTCGGTGTATATCTGTGCGTTCGTTTAGTGCGTGCTTCACGTGACAGTTCGCGCTCATCTTCTGTTTGTTCATTTAGCGGCCAGGAACCTCTGGCCGCTAAATCGCTCCTGAAGCTGCGAGCCTCACTTCGTATAGCATTACAATTTCTTGCTATCGCATTCATTGCTTCGCCCTTGCGGCGAAACTGTGACTTTTTATTTCGCTGCAAGGGTGGCTTCGATTCCTCTATACAAATTCGCTCTCCATAGATTTGACTAGTCTGTTTCCCCGACATGGGTTTTTCAATGTGAATATATTCGCTGCAAATGCAATCCAAGGCAGTCCAATAGATCAGCACGTGTACCTCGCACAGCCGACACTGGAGCAACAGCAGGCCAGCCATGGTGTTCCAGCTTACTCGCGCCGATTCGCCCCTCATCTCAGGCCAAGCAGAACACACATGACCAAAGCCACCACCTTCAACCGTATAGAATCAGTGGCACACGTAGTGGTACGTTGTCCTTGCAAGCCAGTGCCGTTGAATGGAAATTTGTTAAGAGATGTCAAAATTTAAGGGATAGCGGTGAGCTTGGTATATGGTGCGATAAATCCAAACTCGGAATCGTAGATCGCGGCTTGACTGACGTTGCTAGGACATTACATCATTACAAACAAGATTTGTTGTTTTTCAAGGAATTCCGACGGCAACGCTGAATATTTACACCAGCATCGTTCGAAGAGGGCAGAACAGCATTTCCTATCAAAAATGTCAATGCAGAAACATTAACACGACCATGTGCACGTCGGTACATAATCTGGTTTTACAACCTTGGACACGACACACTGCCATCTGATGCGATCAGTTCATTATACACGATATCTCAGACACCATCCATCTTCCGAAGCGCATGGTCGTTGATTTGAAAGGGAAGCCATCATCTCATAGAGGGAAGTAGAATGCTATGGTTTTAAAACGAGAATTATGCGCTAACCACAAGATGAGCTGAATGTTAGGATTTGATAATGCAGCGTATTACCCGACATTTGCTTGGAAATGAAAGTTAGGTATGCTAGAATGTAAATTTAAGGTAGTCTTGACCAGCAGTCATTAAAATTTTTGTAGAGGTCAAGGAAATACTAGTGAAACCTAGGATGTTTCGAACACTTCATACGAGCGCGTAGAAGCGGACGAACACGAGCCGATAAGGTTATCCCATTTTCTAACACCGGTGGTTGGTCCTCCAGAGGGGCGGCTGTGAAACCTTGTCAACTGGTCTGTGGAGGCACACCACTAAAAAAGAGCCAGGCCTCCGGAAATCGCAGGACAGTGACAGCGTAAGCTGAAGGAGCGACCTTCCTAGAGGTCATTGTAAACGCTTGGGGAAACTAGCACCGCCACGGTGGTCTAGTGGCTATGGTACTATGCTGCAGATCCGAGGGTCGCGGGATCGAATCCCGGCCGCGGCGGCTGCATTTCAATGGAGGCGAAATGTTGAGGCCCGTGTGCTATGCGATGTCAGTGCACGTTAAAGAACCCCAGGTGGTCGAAATTTCCGGAGACCTCCACTACGGCGTCTCATAATCAGAGCTGGTTTTGGGACGTTAAACCCCACAAATCAATCAAATCATTGGGGAAACTAGTGCAAGTACAGGTGGTGGGTATCCCCTGCGCCATAACTCTGCGGTTTGGGCTTCTATCTGCACAGCGGTCTGATGTGCCCGACGTTGCCCTGCTGCAGCCACGCGCGTAACTCTGCGATTCACTTCTTCAGCAGCGGTCCGCATCTTGCGAAGAGGCGCCATCAGGTATATCGAAGAGCCAAGTCAGGTTGCTGCCGGGGCTGCGCACGTCGCCAGCGCTTCGTAAAAACACATTTCGAAGGCTATGCGGAGGAAATCAGCGCCAATAGATGGCAGCAGTTGTCCTGTTCTTCACGAGGAGCGATAGTGGTTACGGACACGGGCAGCGGCGGCGGCGGACAACTACGGCGCCATTGTTGTGATCTCATAACAGCTTACGCTGTAAAAAATTCACCTAATATTACTCTTAGGGGCAGCCCATGTCCTTGAATATCGTGGGAGTGCTCCTTTCCACGCTGCCTAAACCGACGAGCGCCCTAAAGGAAGTAACTGTCGTGTTAGCTCGCTAAAATTATCCGCCCGTTCAGCTTTTAAAAAAGAAAGCAGCTCAATGCACCTAAAGACAACGAGGAAACATGGTCACGTAAGTCAACTCGAAAATGAAAAGCAGTCGTTTTGATTCCTCGTCCATCTTTTTACGTGGTCTTGTAGTGATAACAATACATGCAGCACAATCCGCTAAGCTGCCAGCCCTCCATCCCGAAGGTCTTGAAGTAGATTGAAAGATGACGACATGCAAGATGAATGGCGCTGTCTTTAGTTCACGTATCGTACATAAAAAAATGAATAGCCTGGGACATTTTCGGAGACATTGTGAAGGCACCGCCCACAAAGCCTTTTATTTCTGTAACTGCCAACGCTTTCTTATTGGGATCAAGCTTGGAAACGTGCATCGAGTCATAGGCTCCTAGATATGGGAGGAAATGGCGTGATGTTGGCAGGCTGTCACGTCCGTCATCGAGAGAACCGTGTCGGGTGAAGAAGACTTGCCTGTGTAGCTTTGCTGACACTTCGTCAGTCCTTCAGCAACAGTGAGAGCACTAGGAATAGCTGCTGCTTTACAATGTGTGCGGGGTACCGGCGCGTCAGGAGACGAGCGCATTAAGCGTGAAGCTTTGAGTGCAGTGAATAAAATAATTTATTTAAGTCACTGACATAAGTGGTAGGAAACTTGGTAAGCACGTCACACTGAAGCGACAGTTGGATCCATGTACGTGATCAGCACATTTTCTGAACTACAGCGAGCCTGAGTTACTGACATCACTGTAGCGCTATGCAAACGTGCTGCGAATGTCTACGGTGCGAGGCTGTATCTGCAACAACCGACCAATCTCCACAGACCAACATGTCAGCGGAACCCTCCATTCAGACACGTCAGCGTGGTCCTCTTTAGACCCTCGCCAGTATCATTTCAGATAAAATCTTGATAGCTGTATCTGCAGAATGTTTGCTCGATTACGCACAGACTGATGTGCTTGCAGCGCAGCGCATGTCCCAGCTTCAAGGTTCATTTTCAGCAATAGAGAACTCACGCAGGGTCATCTTTAGGCCGTCGCCAGCGTCATTTAAAACAAAATCATCATAGATGTATCCGCAGAAAAATTGGTCCATTACGCAGAGACATTTTTCTTTGCGGCGCAGCGAATTTCCCGACTTAAAAATTCATTTTCAGTAGTCGAGAACTAAGGCAGGATACTTCACGCTTAGCCATCACTGACCGTAGATTAGCCCTACCTGCGGTACAAATATATTGTGTGATACGAGTGACTCGTATTGTTTATAAAGCTGAGGCGTACCACTATCCTTCAAAAGTCTAAAGTGAATGTGCCAACACTAAAGAGGTGGACATGCGTTTGAATTACGTCGATGTTGAATATAACATATGTGCTCAAATTGCCCTGCGTAACATTCGAGTACAATACAATCGTCCTAGAAGCACTACGAGTCGCACAGTATCCACTTGGGCTCAGCCGAGCCACAACTACGAGATTCCATTCTAACTTCGCAATGGCTGACGAAACCATAAATGTAGGTAGGTCACCTATTTCGTAAAAAGCACGACGTAGAGTAACGCGACAAATGCGCAGACAACAGCGCCGCGCCTCTCATAACCGCGCTGTTCATCTGCACCTGTTGTTCTCCCGCGCAATATAAAGCTTGCCATATTTGTGGAAATTACGTACAGCTCCATTATGGCTTTCATCGAGAAGGCGCGGTGTCGAACTTCCAACGCCAGTCGAGTTGTTTCTGACGGGTAGGTCCTAAGAATAATAAACAAGCCTCAGTCCTCAGATGAGCGCCAAGTTCTTACACGAGTTATTCTGGCGCGTACGTCTGTGTTCGATTTCGTACACGGTGAGAAGCAGGCTTCGCTCTGTCGTTCTCCTGCTGCCCACCAAATTGACATCGGCTCGGCAAACGTATATCGAGAAAAGCCTTCCTGCGTGCCTTCAGTGGAAAGGACAGTTATCTCTGAACAGGTCAAGGGCTTGTTACAAAAAGATGTCGCTTAAGAGTCCTCTATTCCCTGAGCAGCACAAATGATTCGTCAAGAAAAAGGATCGGTCATGGCAGTCCCGTACCACCTGGAGAAAACTCAACGCTGTCATCACAAAGGACGTGTCTGTTCTTTCTCGTATCCATGATGTTATCCGCTGTCTGCATTCTGCCGCTGAAATTTTATCGCTTGACTTGATAGCATGTTATTGGCAGGTGCCATGCTCCCTTAAGAAAAGGAGAAAAGATCCTTTGTAACACCAGATGGCTCAACGTCATGCAATTTTTCCTTTGTGACGCGCCGGCGGCGTTCGAACGATTTGCGGAAACCTTCCTCCGTGGACTGAAATGGGAAACTTGTTTTGGTGTCTGGATGATCATGCGATTATTGGCAGCACTTTGGATGAGCATAATCGACGTCCTTTTGTCCTAAATTATGTCGGAAAAACCGGTCTGGTACTAAATTACAAGAAATGTCGTTCTGGAGAGGCTGAAACATTGTTACTTGAACCTCTGGTCGACAGAAACGGTGTGAGCTTCAATCGACGGAAGATTGATGCAGTAAGTTCCTTCGAACCACCGAAGTCACTGCGCGAGCTGTGGAGTTTATAGGTCTTAAGGCCGTACTTTCTGTGGTTCGTACCAAGGTTCGCAGCAATGGTAAGTTCCCTGACATGCCGTCTCCATAGGGATGTTTTTTCAACGGGACGTCGGCTTTCGACGACGCAATCCGCCAACTGAAGTTTACAATAACATCCCGACTCATATGGCGCCACCGCGATGCTTACTCTCTACAGACGTGCACGCTGATGCTCGTGAAATTGTAATCCATTCTCTGCTGATCCTACGTAATCAAGGATCTGAACACTTTGTGGCTTATGCCACTTGATCTCTAAGTAAAGCGGAAAGCCATTGCACCGTAACAGAACGAGAATTCTTGGCAGCAGTTTTCGCTGTTCAGAAATTTCGCCAGTACGTCTACGAGCGCTCGTTCACTCTCATTACCGACCATCAGTCTCTATGCTAGGTGGTGAACCTCCGTGATTCGAGTGGTCGTTGGGCTCTTCGACTTCAGTAGTACGACTTTGTCATCTCCTACAAGTCCGGTCGTCGTCAAGTACGTGCCGACTGCCATTCCCGCCTTCGACTACGGAGAGCGCCGAAGACAACTTCGAGGGCTATTTTACTTCTATTTCATCACTTCTCCGGGACTCGACGAAATTCACGGATGGACAAACAAGTTATACTAGCTTGTAGCCCCTTTCTACCATTGCGCTGCGTTCTCGAGCCGCCGGTCGGTTTTGTGTATTATTTTATTTATTTATTTATTTTATTTATTTACATATACTGCCGTCTCTTTGCGAGACATTGCAGGGGTGGGTACAGAATTTGCTTGGAAATCAGGCATAACAAAAGAAATTAGCATACAAGGGAACGCTAAACTGCGTGATTTAACAAGCGTATAAAAAAGCAAGTTATACTAATGCGCATATAACAAATCAACATTGCATCAAAAACACTTGTTAGATGGTAGGAAAGAGGCACAAGTATACAAATAGCGCACCACGCATTAGAACTTCAGAGGCACATGCTGATGAATTCTTTCTGCAAATTGTGCGGTAGGTAACTGGCGAAGTGCGCCGTCAAGACCATTCCAGAGTTCGACTGTGGATGGGAAAAATGAGTATTTAAAACTATTTAAACGTGGGCGGAATGAGACAAGATTAAGGGGGTGATAGCTTCGAGTAGCTCGAGTAGGACGCTTCACAAATGAAACTGGGGCTGCGATTACCGATGATTCATGTACACGGCCGTCCACTTTTAGGGTGAACACGGCTCCCCGTGGCCGCGCTCCGCGCAGCGCCAGCACGGCCGGTGCGGCGGCGCATCGAAGCAAACGCGGCGCAGGCGCACAGGGACCTAGGGGAGGTGCTTCGCGTCGTCTGCTACAGCGCGGGAGCGCGCCTTCGCTGTGAAGCACGTTTCACTGAGCGAAGGCGAGCGAGCGCCCGAGGTAGCGTCGCGAGAATGCGCGCTTCACTAATTGGAGCATTTTCCGGCTAGTTTTGTCTGCAGATTGTGCACAGCCTGCTTAGTCACGCTTGAACAGGAACGAGCTTCTCAGCAGGTAGCCGACTTAGCTGTATTTTTTTTTTGTTATTGTTAGTGATGAGGGTAAAAGAACAACGTCATTTTTTACGCAGTCTTTATTAGGCCTGGGCTATTTTCTTTTACGGCGACAGCTGTTGGTGCAGTGCATCCAGAGTAACCCATCAGGCACGATTTTCGTGATTTGGATTCTGACGTCACGGGTGTAGCGCGCTGTTTCGCGCATCTCTGGATTATATAACCAATTTTGATAATAGACCTAAGAAAGTGACCGACACCCGCCATAAGTTACCACAAATTGAGAGGGCGATTTTCCGATCGTGCATATATATTTTATCATGTTTGTCATCGGTTCTTCCATTAAGGAGGGCAAAACGGAGTATTTCGACAGTAACTCCGTTGCTCAGCGGCTTCCTTATTGGCGTGTTAGTGTCGGTTCTAAGTGTGTGAATCGCGTTACGTGATGTAGAAAACTGCTCTCTCTGGCATAGGAACTGAATTTGCAGTAATTTACGACCAATTTGCATCTTTCTGGATCGAATAAAACATGGTATTCATTTCTGTGTTCATACTTTAAGTAAAATCGCCCAAGCGGCGCTGATGCGTACCTGACTCAAGAAGTAGCATTCTCATTTGGAGGAATTGTCGGTCAGTTCTTCGGCAACATTGCTGGCTCGTGTAAAATAAGTGGCGCAGACATTTCTTTCTTCTTTTTTTTTATCTTTGAAATCAATGCACGCAGCATTCGAAAGCCGTTTCTGTCAGTATGAACAGGTTGTAGGAGTGGAAAATCTATAATGGAAGTGTGTGTTTCCTATAGCTTACATTGCGTGTCGCCGAGTAAGGAAGGCGTTATTCGCTTCCACTTCATTCACCTTTTCAAGAGGCCATATGCACATTTTCCCTAAAATTTAATAACTTGTTAATTTTGGGATGCATGTCCCAAAGAGATGCATGGCATCGGCGTTATAAACGCCATTAAGGGTGAGCGCCAGATAAATTTAGTATGATGAATAATCTTTTTTGTAGTGAGGGAAAGGGGCCCTGACCCCTTTTAGTTGAGTACGTAAAACCCAAATATGAATATCGGCAAAGGAACGCTGGCCGCGAACAAGTCATGCTGTAGAGGTCGTGGGGAAGTCACCGTCCCGTGTGTAGAGCTAACGCGGCCCCGATGATCTAAAGGGTGGCCCACCAGTTGACGGTGGTAGGCGAACGGATCGAGTGGCCATTTTCGAAACCCCAACGCGGCCGGACACAGATGGGTCAGGTCAGACCGTTTACCTTTCAAAAGAAATGCTTATGGGCGCTGGCCCGACCTATCACCACGCTCCCTTATTTTTTTCGCTTAAGCGACGCGACCATCTCTTATCAACTTACAATGCTGACGCGCTGCTGCCAACGGCTGCCCAATCAAATACCTGGTCGCCCACAAGTGAAAAATCTTTGGATTTGTGAAAGCGAAACACGCCAGAGGTTGTAGATTGAAAGCATTTCTGTCGGCTTGCATGAACATTATCTTATCAGCTTTCGAAAATAGATTTTTATTCGGTTGCCGGTTGTTATAGCACCTCGGCAATATAAACGCTATAACAGTGCAGGACTGCTTCATTTCCGCAGCGCACTTTCGGAAAGTAGCCATGACGAGGGAGCCCTTAAAAAAAAAAGGCGGCACATAGTAGATCTCTTTCTGCAGAACTATCTCCAGCGAGTTATATCGGAGATGGTGAATCGACCCCTTAAAACTGCAAATCGAATCGCCCAGGGTGTCGGTCACTTTCTTAGGTCTATTATCAAAATTGGTTATATAATCCAGAGATGCGCGAAACAGCGCGCTACACCCGTGACGTCAGAATCCAAATCACGAAAATCGTGCCTGATGGGTTACTCTGGATGCACTGCACCAACAGCTGTCGCCGTAAAAGAAAATAGCCCAGGCCTAATAAAGACTGCGTAAAAAATGACGTTGTTCTTTTACCCTCATCACTAACAATAACAAAAAAAAATACAGCTAAGTCGGCTACCTGCTGAGAAGCTCGTTCCTGTTCAAGCGTGACTAAGCAGGCTGTGCACAATCTGCAGACAAAACTAGCCGGAAAATGCTCCAATTAGTGAAGCGCGCATTCTCGCGACGCTACCTCGGGCGCTCGCTCGCCTTCGCTCAGTGAAACGTGCTTCACAGCGAAGGCGCGCTCCCGCGCTGTAGCAGACGACGCGAAGCACCTCCCCTAGGTCCCTGTGCGCCTGCGCCGCGTTTGCTTCGATGCGCCGCCGCACCGGCCGTGCTGGCGCTGCGCGGAGCGCGGCCACGGGGAGCCGTGTTCACCCTAAAAGTGGACGGCCGTGTACAATCTTATGTAGAGTGACAAGCCGTTCGCACGTGCGTCGGTGTGCTAGTGTTTCGAGCGATAAGTTATGTGCATGTGATGAAGGAGAAAAGTGGCGATCATATCTGCTATATATAAACCTCATGGCTTTCCTTTGCAAAGATTCCAACTTGGCTACGTCACAAGAGAGGTATGGGGACCAGACAACCGACGCGTACTCCAAGATTGGCCTGATTAGGGTTTTATATGCAGTTAATTTGCAGTCCTTAGTAGCATCCTTCAATGTACGGTTTAAGTAGAATAGTTTACGAAGAGCTTTCGAGTGAGTGCGGTCTATGTGTTTCTGCCATTTCAAATTATGTGTGAAAGTCACCCCAAGGTATTTAAACTCATCTACGTGTGTAATGTTTGTTCCACTGTAACCATAAGGAAAGCGTAACGGCTTGACCTTATTGGAGAAAGTCATAGAAACTGTCTTCGTTAGATTAGTAGATAGTTGCCAGGAATCGCTCCAGGTACAGAACCTAGAAAAAACCTCATTTAATAGGAACTGGTCAGCACTGTTGGAAATTACAGAATATAGAACGCAGTCATCTGCATAGGCACGTAGTTTAACTGGTGTGTTTTGAATGACCTTCACGACGTCATTAATATAAATGACAAATAAAAGCGGACCCAAAACAGAGCCTTGGGGGACGCCGGATTTAACTTCAACGGTATTGGATTTTGCTTTGTTAAAAGAAACATACTGATGTCTACGATGCAGGTAATCAGCGATCCAAGAAATCAGCGCGTCATTTTTTATTACCTCACGAAGCTTGAGAAGAAGTTTTCTATGACAGACCGAATCAAAAGCTTTGGCGTAATCTATAAATATAGCATCCAGCTGACTTTGATTATTAAGTGCCGAAGCAATGTCATGCGAAAACTCGACGAGTTGCGTGATTGTCGAGTAACCCGGTCGAAAACCGTGCTGGCAGGACGAGATCACATTATTTTCAGTTAAGTACTTAGCAATGTGTTTGTGTACAATGTGTTCCAGTAACTTACATGTGGTAGATAACAATGAAATTGGCCTGTAGTTAGAAATTATTTGTTTGTTACCGGACTTAAAGACTGGGATGACGTTAGCTGTCTTCCATATGCAAGGAACAGTAGACGTCTCAAGTGACTTCCTAAATATGATTGTTAAGTAGCGAGCATTCCACTCAGAGTAACGTTTAAGAAAAACGTTAGGAATGTCGTCAGGACCACTGCTTTTGGTTGTATTAACATTCAACAGAAGGTTATGTACACCTTCATAAGTAATAATGTCGGGGAGTGCTGGGAGAGAGGGAGGGTTAAAAGGTGGAGTGGAGCCATCGTCATCGACGAAAACAGAATGAAAGAAGTTATTGAACGCCTCGGAGATACAGGAAGGCTCAGAAGAGGGGGTGCCATCAATAAGGAAGGACGAAGTACCAGAGAGTTTAGGATTGATTGTCTTCCAGAACCGCGAGGGGTTATCTTTGAGAACAGTTGATAGGGTGACGTTATAGTAGAAATGTTTCGCCTCGTACATTTTTGCTTTTAGTGTGGTTTTTAGTGAGCTAAGAAGACTAACTAAGCGATCGTCTGTGCGGCAGCGTTTACGAACACGTTTAACACGGCGCAGGAGGTGAATGATTTCCCAGTTGTACCAAGGATGCCGTCCATTGCGCTTAACACATTTCGTAGGAACATGACTAGTGATACAGTTGTGAACAATACCTTGAAACATGTTCACCAGATAGTCAACGTCACACTGGGAACTACGAAACAAAAATTCGTCATACGTAGAAGCAAGCAAATTCACTATAGACGCGTCATCTGCTTTGGCAAAGTTTGGTACGCACTTATACACTGGGTTTTTCACTTTACATGTAACATTCACACTAGCAATCACCGCCTTGTGATCTGATAAGCCCTCAGTGCCGTAGCACTGGTGTTCATTACGGGCAAGCTCGTCGGTTACAAAAACAAGGTCTAAGACAGAATTCTCGCGAGTTGGATAGTTAACAAGTTGGGTCATACCGAAAGACGAGGACATCTCAATAATCGATTCGCAAAGCTGTCTATCAAGACCAATTGCCTTGAGTGATTGCCAGTCAATATGCGGGAGGTTAAAATCACCAGCTAGGACCAGTTTCCCTTTGTGTAGCCTGTGCTGTGCTGTGTAATTTCTTACAAGGTCAAAAATGTCAGTATTCATATCAGGGGGGCGGTAAATTGTGCCTAACGCAACCGTTAAAGTTCCGACCATGATTTTGCACCATAGCGACTCAGTACCTGGCAGGTCGGGCAGGAGGAAGAAATCAATGCCTTTCTTTATAAAAATCGCAACGCCACCCCCACGACCGCCAGTTCTGTCCTTTCTTAGTACACTGTAATTTTTAGGCAAAAATTCACTGTCTAATATTCCGTCGTGTAACCAGGTTTCCGTCACGCAGATTACAGTCGGGTTGTGCGATTCAACGAGGCAGTTGAAGTCTACGACCTTATTGACCAGGCTTCTTGCGTTAGCATTCAAAACGGTGAGCTCCTGATCAGGAGGCAGTCAGACAGTGCGTCGCGATCCGGAAACCTTCAGGATACAGCATTTCGAATCATCCCATTTGTAGCGAACGTTATCAATAACCAAGGTGTCGAAACGTAGCTGAGCTGATTTCGCGCCGTTTCTTAAGTCAGTCGAATGCTGCCATAGATTTCTGCGCAAGAGCCGGACACGGGCCGAGAAATCCTCGTTTATGAATATGTTAGTGTGCTTGAGTTTTCGAGAATTTTTGAGTATTTCTAGTTTAAGCCTGTGGTCAAGCAGTTTTATTATGACAGGACGTCCTTTGTCATGCCTTCGAGCGCCGAGTCTATGGCAGCGCTCTATGACGTCGCAGTGAACACCCAGTTTGTCCGACAATAGGCCAGTGACAGAGGCCAGCAGTGTGTCCGGGGTTTCTTGTGGCGGTTCAAGCAGGCCGTGGATGACCAAGTTATTCCTTCTTGACCTGTTCTCCAGGTCGTCGTTTTTCATATCTACTTTCTCTATTGTGCTCTTTAGGGTAATTACGGTCTGCTCGAGTTCATGCAGGCGCTGGGCTATGTCTTTGCTGCTGGTGGCAAGAGACTCTAATTTGGTCAAGCGGTCGTCGAATGATGAAACCTTAGCAGATAGGGCAGCTATGTCTTGACCAATGCGAGCCTGCCCAGCTAACAGTTCAGTTAACATTTTTTCGGTGTTTGGCCCGGGGTTCAACTCAATGTCACCCGCAAGAAACAACAGTTTTCTCAAAGAGTGTAAAGAGCATAACAGCCAAGACAGGGAACGGCCAGGGTCCGGCAGCAATACAAGGAAGCGATCATCACTTCTATAACATTTGTAGTCATAAGCATAGCCTACCTGCAAGACGAAAAAGACGTACTGCAGCAACCGAATGCCATGCCGCTGCCGGACCCACTGAAGAGCAGAGCGCTTGTGCAGGGTCTTTTAAACTGTGGCAGGACAGTCGAGTTTCCGGTTGAGCCAGGAAGAGCGCAGGAGCACCAACTTGACGAGGGCGGAAGGCCGGTGCGTAATGGAGACGGGCACTCGAAGCACAGCAGCGATGTACACGTGTCCATGGGTGCGCGTGAACAGCAATGAAAACCAGGTGATGAACTGCGCAAGCGCCAGACAGGTCCAACATATCCGACGAAATTGCGACCATCGAAGGTAGCGGCGATCTGCAAGACGAAAAAGACGTAACTGCAGCAACCGAATGCCATGCCGCTGCCGGACGCACTGAAGAGCAGAGCGCTTGTGCAGGGTCTTTTAAACTGTGGCAGGACAGTCGAGTTTCCGGTTGAGCCAGGAAGAGCGCAGGAGCACCAACTTGACGAGGGCGGAAGGCCGGTGCGTAATGGAGACGGGCACTCGAAGCACAGCAGCGATGTACACGTGTCCATGGGGTGCGCGTGAACAGCAATGAAAACCAGGTGATGAACTGCGCAAGCGCCAGACAGGTCCAACATATCCGACGAAATTGCGACCATCGAAGGTAGCGGCGATCTGCAAGACGAAAAAGACGTAACTGCAGCAACCGAATGCCATGCCGCTGCCGGACCCACGGCAGCGGTATGGCATATTAGATGGCCTCCTTTACAACACGAGTTTTTCCGCTCAAGGGGCACGCTTCCTCCTGGTGGTTCCACACAGTCTTCGAACGGATGTGCTGAGAACCATACACGGCGATACGACCTGTGGCCACCTAGGGTTCACAAGAATCCCACACAGGAGCGTTATATTCTCGCAGAATGTGAGACACCATCAAGCAGTACGTCAGCTGTTGTGAGAAATGCCAACGCCATAAGCGCCCCACGAACGCTCGGTCTGGTCTTCTCCATATTCTGCCATCACCTTGTCTGCCATTTGAGCAATAAGGCATTGATCTCTTGCGGCAATTTGCAGAATTCTACGGGAATGACCGGGTCATCGTGCGTGTCTACCGCTTGTTCAGTTACGCAGGATCGGCAGCCATGCCATCTTCAGCAGCTGCATGCGCTGCCACATCTTTTTCTGCGGTGAGTTATTGGGCGCGTTTGCCCCCGTTTCAAAATTGGCGATCGTGATCATCAGTTTGTTGCAGATGCCTTGAATTAATTTATCTCTGCAGCTCGCAGTTCTGACATTTCACAACTTACCACCTCAGACCAATGGCCTTATGGAGCGCACGAACAGCACTCTAACCAACATACAGGTCATGTATATATCCTCCGGCCAGAAACACTCAGGTCACGCGCTCCCATTCATAACCTACGCGTATAATATCGCAAAGCCTGAGACCCTGAATTACAGTCCTTTCTATCTGCTCTATGCAAGCCTACCTCTAAGCAGCACTGACAAAATGTTGCCGCTTGATTCCACAATTGGTACTCGGTTGCCAAGACACTGTGTCTTGCAGAAGCCCGTCACAGCACCTATTTAAAGAGCACTACTACAGATGACACAAGCGTCTTGTACAGCAATGGAGACTTGGTATGGGTCTGGACGCCACAACGCAAATATGGGTTATGCCATAAGTTTTTACTCCAGTATACTGGACCTTTCGTGATTGCCGATCGATTGAGCGACTTAACGTACGTGGTGGCCCGCTTAGCGTGAGCTGGTCGTCGATGTAACCGAACACACGGAAAACATTCCTCGCGCCTGAAGCGGTTTCGTCCTCCTCTTTCACAGTAATTTGGACTTGACCAGTGGGCTTCGTCTCTGACCCGGTGGGCAACCAAGATATGGGCCAGGGAATGATTGAAGATGACTTTCCAAAACTTAATTAGAGCGCAACCACACGACACATTCACACACACGCACACCCACACACCCAGGCATCAACCACGTACAGCGCTCACTTCCAACTGATTATTCATCACACGAATGCTTGAATATATACATGTGGCATATGCGCGCATTAACATCAGATAAAACCAACACACACAATCAAGACATACATTTTCTTCCTGCTCCATCCATTTCATGTCTAGATCTGATGAACTGAAATTCGCTGGGAAACAGAGATAGCGACGGGGTGCTTACACAGAGGTCCTTATCTTTTTCTATGCAAAAAGCCTCGAGCACTTCACGTGCAGTTTTTCTTGTGCTTCTGCCCAGAATCTTTGTCTCAGAGAATCTTGCGTCACAGCCACACATTATAGCATGCGCAACCAGGTGCGCATACTTCTCATCTCGTTTTATTAATGCCTGGGTGTGTGAGTGCGTGAATGTGTCGTGTGGTTGCGCTCTAATTAAATTTTGGAAATGATCTACCAACTAGCCCAACAACAAGTTCTTTTAGACTATAAGGACGATAGCCTGTGTACGTGGTGCGCACCATCTTTCCGCGGCTGTAATAAAAACCTAGCGCTCACCTGCAAATAAACATTATTTGAACTTCAACCATAACAATATCGTTATTTCGGGATTTAGAACGCGACATATCATTCAGCTTGTGCACATTACAAGGGCCGGCTCTGGGTAAGCTGTTCTAACCTTACCTATGAAGCTATCTGTACGTTTGTTCTGATATTGTGCTTCATAAACTTCTAAACGACGCCGAAAGAAGTGGGTAAGCAGCCGTGTTCGTGCTTTGCATTTTACCTCGACCAAAATGCGACTGCTGAGAACGGTGTCGTTGAGACTGTGACTTTGAGTTCATTAACCCTGACCCAAAGCAGCCACTTGAATGACATCCTTTGAGGTAGTGCAATCGTTGGCCACAGCACAGATATGCCGCTCTTACTCCACCCGCAGCATGTCATAAGCGTGATTATTTGCGCATAAATCCATAAATATCAATACAAACGGGTGGATGCTAACTTTCTCTTTCATGAGTCTGTGTAGTGTTTTGGAGTAAGTATCACGTACGTATCACACATGCATTACGAGTCCGCGCTGCGGAACGTAAAGTCTTGGGACTACGGCCGTTGTAGCGTGTGTTTCGCGGGGGCATTGTAAAACGTACTATTAACAGGTATGTAAGTGCTTTGAAAATGCATGCCGTGCCAACGCAGCCCTTGTTCCTATTTCAGTGGTGCTTTCGCAAGCAATATCCATTCAGTAATGCCGTGCAAACTCTCTGTGTTGGTGGATTTTACCTGTAGCTATAGAGAGAGCATCTACTGTTAATTTACTCGCTTCATTATGATAAGTGTTGCTGCAAATAAAAGGTATGCAATAATTATCAATTTTAAATCACAGGACCTTCTACCAGGAGTATCAATTTAATTGGACGAACAGGAATGTCATGGAAACGACAACATTCACTGGTTCGTATGATGATAGCTTTTTCGAACAAATTTTATACTGTTCTCAGCATAGGGGGCACCTGCAGGTTTCGTATCATTGCGTAAAGAAATTATGCAAGCCTTGGCGATGATTTTAGCGAGCGTAGTTGTTTCTCCCGCGTCCTCGCGCATTCATAGCTCCCTTCTTTTATTCGCGGCAGATTATTTTGGACTTTGATGTCAAGATATGTAGTTAACAGCTTAATAATGAGCCAAGACCAACTATGTATACGAAGTACTTATTGTAGAGGGGTGTTACGTAGCATTTCTGTATCTCCTAGGGTACTGTTACGTAAAATTCAGAGTGAGAACCCGGGCATTTTCGATATTTCTCCCCCAGAGCTACATTGCTCTATGTGGCTTTCGATCCATGACCTCGAGCTGCGCAAGCCAGTACCTAGCGGCTAAGTCACCTCAGCTGCTTTGCTAAAATTTGCTCCTGGAAAGAAACAAAGAAGGCGCCACAGTAAGGAAATTTGCTGGTACCTGCGAGGGCCGTTTTTGGATGAGTATCATGTCCTAGAGATCTGCGTTCTTTTCGGCTTGTTGAAACTGGGGCTTCATAAACTTATTCTACGTCTCAGGGCATCCTTGCAAACGAAGCACCCCCGGTTTGCACACGTCTTCAAATGTGTAATTGCCGGGCCTGCTATGTTTATATCAATGAGGAGACTCTTCGCATTACCCTGGCCGTATTACTACAAAAAAAAACAGATAACGAGAGGGACAATCCCTGTCCAGAAACGGGAAATCAATTTGTCACTCGATTTAGCAGAGACAAGGGCTCACACGAAGACGTAGAATTCGACACGTCCTCACCACTGAGGTGGCTGCGGCTTCCTGAAACATCCCTAACACGAGAGCTGTTTATCCCTGAAGAGGGAAGCAGGGATAGGCGGGAACGAATCCGGGTACATTATCTGAAGTTGTGCGACGCCGCGCTTTACAAGAAACCAGACTGTCTCCCAAGAATATTTTGTCACATGCTGCTGGTCATCCACACCTTCCTAGTTTGCTTCTCAGTTTGCTAATGACTGGCTTCTCAGTTTACTAATGACTGGGTGGACTCCAACATGCAATGTACCCAAATTGCAGGAGATTTTCTTGTTATTGGCCTACCTCCACTGCAACTAGAAATACCAAGCCGCCCATTCGGATTGCCAGATGTGTAATCATATAAGCAGTTGAAATCGCACCCACCAACTCCCTTTGATCCCTTTGAGTCGTTAAAAGGTTAGCGGAGTGTTGTAATAGAACAAGCATGAGAGTGCCGTTTGAAACGTTACGTGCTCACGATAATAAAAGCTGAAGCAGTAACCTTCCCCTGGTCAAGCTTGTCACTTAAGGGTCACTTGCAAGGAATGCTCTTTGAGGACGTCGACACCTTGCGAGGAGGTGCAATTAAGTATATCGAAGAGCCAAGTCAGGTTGCTGTCGGGGCTGCGCACGTCGCCAGTCGCGTGACGCATGGCATGATACGACAAAATTACTTCACGAGGAAGCGCTTCGTGATAATGACCACGGGCCGCCGCCGCCAGTTACGGACACCGGCGACAGTGACGGCGGCCTACTACGGCGCCAGAAACGGCCGTTGTGATCTTCTCGCGTGCTAGCTTGCCGGATCAGCGACGACTATGAAGTCAGCGGAGGCGCGAGGAGAGCGAGCGCTTGGCATCGATATAAAGCAGTTGGTTTTTGTGTTCCAATGCAGCAGCATTGCTTTTCTTCTGCTTTGCGCTGCAATCACATAACAGCTTAGGCTGTAAAAAGTTCGCGGGCACAAGGTGGAACCAGCTCGCTCAGGATACGGTGGATTGCAAATTGTTGGGGGAGGCCTTGGTCCTACAGCTGTACTTTAAATATTCTGATGATGATAATGATGCATCGAAAGAATGATGATTGCTTGGGTTTTGCATCCAATAGTTGATCATAAATATAAGCAATGCCTCTAGTGGAGGTTTCCAAGGTAGCTTTCACCAGCTGAGTTTGTTTAACACAGCCCAGAAGTATAATTAAGCGGGTGTATCCTGTGAACTGAAAGCTCCAGTAAGCGGCGCAAAACGGCAACATTTCTAAAACGACAATATGGTTTCCCTTTAGCCACAATCCTTTGTCCCTCCATTATAAGGCTACGCCGAGTGTACTGTGTAGCGGCACCTGCTACCATTAATTTATAAAGCAATGAAATCGTGTTTTATCTGCCAAACAGTGCTATAAATGCGCCCTCGACTTTAAGAAGCACAGTTATAAATGCATCCTCGTTCCTACGACTGTCTCCATCCTGCAATGTGTTCCTGTTTAAGTTGGATTCAAACACTTTTCTTATGAGTTATGTAGACATTTTGGGGTTATAGACAGATTTTGCTTTACACACTACATACTATGCGCACGTTTCATCGCAATATCAGGGCAACGCGGATGGCTTAGCCGAGAACTTCTCAAATATATGGTTCTTGGAGATATTAGGTAATATATCGACGTAATTTTCAAACGAGGATCTTTAAACATACCGTGGGAATCTGAACACTACTGTTACTACACCTAAAGGCAGCCACAACTTGCACTCAACTTCAACTTCAACTTCAACTTCAACTTTATTCTTCTAGTTACAGACTAGAAACTTTGTCTTCTCCATCTTAGTTACCAGAACACGTTGACAAGAATGGTTTGTTTGCACATGATGCATATGTGCCAGTTATAAACTGTGAAATGGCTTGTGAATTGACGCTCAGTGTGAGCACTTCGCATAATAGCAAAGGGTTGGTGCACTAAATGCAATGTTTATGTTTTAAGCATGCTAGATGAGAGGCTAAAAGAGGGCAACACTCTCCGACGCAGACAAAACTCACTTTTGTGTAAGGGACCAAAAGTCAACACCCCTCCTGAACATATTGCGATCTCAAGCGAGAAAAACGTCGGCGAACGCGAGACAGAAACGGGACTCCTCTGCCGCATTTCCCTAATTGGCTTGTACGGCTCCTATTGCGTTTTCTTCCCAAACGTTTTGCTAAGTTCATATGCCCACAGCTCTATCACCAATAATATGGCTCCTCGGTCTAATCGCTATTCCTAATACTTTGCGAAGCCGTAAATGTGTTTTTAGAAACAAAGCCAAGTGACCTTACTTACACTTTGTCTATTTTTGTTCACCTTTTGCAGTAAAGCCGCATATCAGGTGCGAATTTCAGGCGATTGGAAGCAACTGTGCGGTATTTTTCGTCTCCCCTCTTGATGGTGAGTTTCACAGTGGAAGTAAGTTGCGTAATCGCATGGGTTATAAATTGTGAACGCTTTCTCGCAAACTGCAGAAAATTCTTTCTTGTTTGCGTTATATAACAAATGTACGTTCTTCAATCATACTCAGTGTGTAACACGGTCTTACTTGGAATCACGAATGTGCAACTATCCGTGAGTTCTCGCGCACGTTTTATAATAATGTATTACTCGACAGGTAGGAAGCAATATTGATTCGCAGTAGTTCACAGTGATTAGCACTGGTTGCTTCGTCCATTTTAGGCCGATTTTTCGCTAAATTCCTGCATGTGAGCGCCCAACGCCCAGACGCCGCTGTCCTGAGCCATTGCAAGTTCGAATGGACCACGAAAATACGAGAAAGAAAAGGCCGGGTTAGATGGATTCAACATGTTCATTGATACGTTGAATTCATAAGGAGATGATGCTGCACATGTTAGTGTTGTGTGTTGACAGAGTACTATTTCATGCACGCTGTCTCGCTAGGGCAACAGCTGTTCCTGTTGTAGTATAAATAGGGCGCATGTAGGAGAGCCAGCAAAAGAGGAAGACGAGGACAGTTGTTGCTGCTCGTGCTTGCTCCGCTTGAACGGCTGGTCGATTCGGCTCTGCTGTCTTCAAATGCTGGGCTCCAGCTCAATTTGAAGAAGTGTCATTTTGCGGCCCGGAGGCTTACCATCTTAGGGCACGTTGTCAGCAAGGACGGTGTTCTGCCCGACCCTGCAAAACTTCGAGCCGTCGCCGAGTTTCCTAAGCCGTCAACACTCAAGGAACTCCGGAGCTTTATAGGACTATGTTCCTATTTTCGCCGGTTCGTCAGTAATTTTGCATCGGTAATGGCGCCTTTGACAAAGCTACTTGCTGACAGCCAAGGCATATCGGCGTGGTCTTCCGCGTGCGATGACGCATTCACAACGCTGCGTCACCTTCTGACGTCACCGCCGATTCTCCGTCACTTCGACCCCGACGCTCCTACTGAAGTCCACACGGATGCCAGTGGAGTTGGCCTTGGCGCTGTTCTTGCTCAACGCAAGTCTGGTTTCGACGAGTATGTCGTCTCCTACACCAGCCGAGCTCTCACCAGAGCTGAAGAAAATTATTCGGTCACAGAAAAAGAGTGTCTGGCCATCGTTTGGGCAATCACAAAATTTCGACCTTATGTATATGGCCGTCCGTTTGACGTCGTGACTGATCATCACGCCCTGTGCTGGTTAACGTCGCTAAAGGATCCATCTGGCCGCTTAGCCCGTTGGGCATTACGTCTCCAAGACTATGACATCCGTGTCGTCTACAGGTCAGGCCGCAAACATTCCGATGCCGACGCTCTTTCCCGCTCGCCACTTCCCCATGAGTGTCGCGCTCAGTCTGCCTCCAGCTACGATTTGGTGTCGCTTGCATACACTGACATGCCGTCCGAGCAGCGCCAGGACCCTTGGATAGTCTCTCTAATTGAGTACCTATCTCATCCGTCTCCACGTACCGCCACCCGTTCACTGCGGCGCACAGCTCGGCATTTCACCATCCGTGATGGCCTCTTGTATCGCCGCAACTACTTATCTGATGGACGCAAATGGTGGCTGGTAATCCCTCGTCATCTACGTGCCGATATCTGCGCCTCCTTTCACGCGGACCCACAATGTGCCCACGCCGGTGTAGTAAAAACATATGCACGCCTCCGGCTGCGCTACTACTGGCGTGGAATGTACCGCTTTGTTCGGCAGTACGTACGTTCATGCTCCCTGTGCCAACATCGCAAGAGCCCACCGAACATAATCACTGGACCACTTCAGCCACTGCCGTGCCCCTCCCGACCTTTTGATCGCATCGGAATTGACTTGTACGGTCCCCTTCCCTACACACCTGACGGCAACCGCTGGGTGATTGTCGCTATTGACCACCTGACGCGCTATGCTGAAACTGCCGCGCTGCCAGAGGCCACAGCACGTGAAGTCGGCTTATTCATCCTTCACAAACTTGTTCTTCGCCACGGCGCGCCTCGTGAGCTACTCAGCGATCGCGGACGTACGTTCCTCTCCGAAGCCGTCGAAGCCCTCTTGCGTGAATGCAACGTTGTCCACCGGACAACTAGCGCATACCATCCACAAACCAACGGAATGACTGAGCCCTTTAACCGTACGCTGGGCGACATGCTCTCCATGTACGTGTCCGCTGACCATACCAATTGGGATCGCCTATTACCATTTGTCACCTATGCCTACAACACCGCCACTCAGTCTACAACAGGCTTCTCTCCCTTCTTTCTTCTTTACGGCCGCGAACCTTCGTCATTTATGGACACTATTCTTCTGTATCGCCTGGACGCGTCAGAATCCACGCCTTTATCTGAAGTCACCACGTATGCCGAGGAATGCCGACAGCTCGCCCGTTCCCTTACCGCTCAAGACCAAGTGCGACAGAAGGACCGCCATGACGAAAACCTGCCTTCTCGGTCATATTCTCCAGGAGCGTTGGTCTGGCTTCGCGTTCCCTCGTCCGCTCCTGGCCTTTCCACGAAGCTACTGCCCAATATCAAGGCCCTTACCGTGTCCTGCGTCAAGCATCTCCGGTCAACTATATCATTGAGCCTGTCGAACCATCCACAGACCGCCGCCGTCGGGGCCGCGAAACTGTTCATGTCGATCGACTGAAGCCGCACTATGACCCACCAGTCGTACCTGTTCCTTAGGTCGCCAGGATGGCTCCTTTTCATCGGGGGAGTAATTGTAGTATAAATAGGGCGCATGTAGGAGAGCCAGCAAAAGAGGAAGACGAGGACAGTTGTTGCTGCTCGTGCTTGCTCCGCTTGAACGGCTGGTCGATTCGGCTCTGCTGTCTTCAATAACGCCTCACTAGCTGAACGCTAAACGCGTACTTCACTGTGAACACTGCACGAGCGATACGATTCGACAATTTGATCAATTCGCCAATCCGCACGCTTCTGCAGTTCAACGTCACATGACACAAGCATGCGGGAAGCGCGTTTCCTTCAAAGACCACCTGATCGTCAAGAACAGAGCACTGAAAAGAATAAGAACGCCCTTGCGTTGTTTTAGAAGATGCTAATAAAGGAAGGGGCCAAAACTACAAACTAAATCGACTACATCGTGG
>JABSTT010004000.1:0-24741 GCA_013339685.2 Hyalomma asiaticum | reverse complement strand
TATATTTAGTCATGAACTTTTGTTATAGTTTTACATCATGACCAAATAATATGAACGAAAGCAGCCTCTTACAATTGCACAACACAATAGACGCACAACAAAGTGCTCTTCATATGTTGCAGAATTTGAAGTGTATGCCATGTCTATCTTTCCTCTCGAAGGTACTCCAAGGCTTGCGAATGCCGTGCAAGGATTTTACAGAATTTCATACGCTGACGATGCCTGCTTCGTCTTGTTGAAAGAAGGCGCGCAAGGTAAGGCATCTCACTTATGAAAAATAGTTAGTTTACTCTGTACACAAATAATTTTTATAGCGATACCTCAACTCCTTGTGCTACATGTCCAAAAAGTCCCTTGTGCATGCATTTCATATTCAAGCTCAGCCACGGTCAACGCCGGCGAAAGAGCTTGATCGATTAATTGAGTGGTTCTGTTAAGTAAAGGAAACTATTTCTGCAGCCCATGCCGGGAGCACAGCTAAGCGTCCGTAGGGGTGGTGGAAAGGGAGTGACGGAAGTAGAAAGGAGAGAAAGGAGAGAAAAGGCGTAGTAGAAGGCTCCGCAAATTTTGGCCACCTAGGGTCCTTTAACGTGCATTGACAACGCACAGCACACCGGCCTCTAGTTTTCGCCTCCATCAAAAAGCGACCGCCGCGGCAGCGATGCAACACGCGTTTTTTAGGTGGCAGCCGAGTACCATAAACACTACACTACCGCGGTGGACCGAAAGTGCTTTAGTTAAATATAATGCCGCGCTGTCACGGGAGCGCCTGAAGTTGATGCTCTCGAACCACTGCCGCCAGAGACGCTGGACGCGGCCATGTTTAATACCAAAGAAAACGTTGATATAAGCTGGGAGGTCAGGAATTGACCTCGCTGTTACACATGGCGGCGATCAACAGAGCTCTAGAAAGGAGCGGCATTGGTTTAACTGCTTGACGCAAAGAGGTCGGTGTAGTAATAGCTATAGAACTCGCACGTGTCTTTTAAACTGAAAACATTGGCCTATTTGCCGACCGTAAAGGTTATATACAACGTCCGGTTAACATATAGTGGCGGGGACGTTAAGATTTAAGGGTTAGAGCGTATAGTGAGGCGGATGGATGGTATTCAATGAGAGCAAATATGAGGCGGTATCGAAAGAGAGCCGAAGAATACCGGCTGTTAGGTTAACCATCCATTGTTTTGCGTTGGTGCAGATTAAAGACCCATGGCAGCAAATCTCCTACGCGTCACTTCATTACGGGGCGTTGCTCATATTCATAGGCGCTTTTGGCACGTAAAGCCCTATCATGCTTATCAGCCTGTTTATGCGTGCGGTCTGCCTGCATCATCGGTCATACTGTCGTAGCCCGCATGACAGCGCTAATGTAACAGCGCGCAAGCGCCCAGCTGAGCGAAATACAAGCGTGTATCAGCTGGGATCTCCACAGTCAGTTAGTTGACCTGCTAGAAAAAATCCAGGGGAAGGACGATTTGTCTTGGGAAATTACGACAGCAGCCTCAGTATCACTGAAAGTAAGTGCGCACTTCACTGGCAGGATCTAAAAGACAGAAGAAAGGCACTGAGACTGAAATTCTTTCACAGCGCCTATTATTCAAAAACAGGCATAGACGGAAACAAAGACATCTCATGGCCATCATATATTTCGCGTAGAAGGGACCATGCCTTGAAAGTTCGCGAATTTCCTTTTAAAGGTGACACTTTGCGTTAATCATTTATTTTTGTAGGACCACGAGCGAGTGGAATTCTCTTCCGTCAAACATTGTTAAAATACAAAGTAATGATGACTTTTACCGCGCTTTGTGTACAGAAATGTATGACTGTTGATTTAGTGATGTATATACCCCCCCTCCCCTGTTGCAAATGGCGATGCAGGTATCGAATAAATAAATAAAAATAAATAAAAATAAATAAAAATAAATAAATAAATAAATAAATAAATAAATAAATAAATAAATAAATAAATAAATAAATAAATAAATAAAAAATTGGCAGATCCCACGAGCAGTGGGAATCAAGGAAATGCGAAGGACGCATCAGGAACGTAAAATGGATCTGCATTGCTTTCTCGCTATACCGAGGTTGGTACATATGAAGTTAACGAAACGGCCGCAAGAGCATCAAGACAGTGGCATGTAAACCATGCCGCTTATACACGCATGTCATGATTCTGATGTTATGGCCTGTCATTTACGTTCGTAATGCAGTCGTGTTGTGCCATAGCATCCCATTAACGAAACGCATGGCATGTAAATCATGCCGCTGATATGAATGTCAAGATTTTCACGTTATGACCTGTCATTTATGATTGTCATGAAGTCTTGTGCCATACCAATTATCGTATGCATCCCATTAACGAAACGGCAGTATAGCGACAGGACCGTGGAATGTAAATCATGCCGCTCATGACATGCATGTCATGCTTTTCATGTTATAACCTGTCATTTACGTTCGTCATGCAGTCATGTTGTGGTATACCGGTTTTCTTATACATCCCATTAATGAAACGGCCAGGAGAGCAACAAGTCCGTGGCATGTAAATCATGTCGCTCATGACATGCACATGGTGATTTTCGTGTTATGACCTGTCATTTGTGTTCGTCAAGCAGTCATGTTGTGGCATAACAATTTTCCTATACATCCCATTAACGAAACGGCCAGGAGAGCACTAAGACCATGGCATGTAAATCATGCCGCTCATGACATGGACATCATGATTTTCGCGTTGTGACCTGCCACTTATGTTCGTCAGACAGTCAGACAGTCATGTTGTGCCCTACCAATTTTCGCATACATCCCATTAGCGAAACGGCCAGGAGAGCACCAAGACCGTGGCATGTAAATCATGCCACTCATGACATGCAATTCATGATTTTCATGTTATTACCTGCTATTTATGTTAGTCAGGCAGTCATGTTGTACCCTACCAATTTTCGCATACATCCTGTAAGCCAAACGGCCAGGAGAGCACCAAGACCGTGGCATGTAAATCATGCCGCTCATGACATGCATGTCATGATTTTCATGTTCTGACGTGTCATTTATGTTTTTCATGCAGTCATGTTGTCGCATACCAATTTTCGTAAACATCCCATTAGTGAAATGGTCAGAAGAGCACAAAACCGTAGGCGGCTAGATAGATAGATAGATAGATAGATAGATAGATAGATAGATAGATAGATAGATAGATAGATAGATACGCTCAAAGTCGCTGAAGTTCGCTAAGAAATGCTTCGCATTTAATAAATAAATAAATAAATAAATAAATAAATAAATAAATAAATAAATAAATTCCGCTCTAGCTCGTGTCGCCTAGCAACCGGCTGGCATAGACGCACTCGGTTAGCATAGCGTAGGTACAGCTAGTCTGAACTCGTAAGATGGAGGAAAAGTCGCAGCTGTGTTACTTGATTTAGGTGACATGAGTGACGTCACCTAGGAACTGCCAAATGTAGTCGCGCTTGCATGGCCTAGCTTAGTTGCAGGTAGCGCTACCACGTCAGATGACGTCACATGTAGTCACGTGACCCAAATCACCTACCCTGACGTCACAGCTAATAGCGTGACACATTCCGGCCAAAACTACGCAAGAATACGTCACAGCGGGGTTTTTGCCACTAAGACAATCGGAACCTAGTCATTTGACCCAAATCGTGTAACATTTAGTCACATCTTGTCACGGAGTATGTTCCTGCCAAAGCAACGTAACAAATATTCACGGGATAAACAACGCGACTCAGCATAGCTTGTAGAAGCCGGAAGAGGCTAGGTCGGCTACAAGCTCCGCTGGTAGTCTGGCCTTGCATCACTAGTGAAAGCTGACCAAATTTTTTCAAAGATCTCGCCGACTTTCTAAGAAGCCCGGAAAAGTGCAGACCACTCTACTTCTTATGATTAAAGTTGATTATCCTGAGACTGATTAGCATTGTCAACGACTTGTCTATTTTAATTTTGCGCTTAAAGCAGTGGTTTAAAAGTTAGTGAATAATTAAGGGTACCTGAGCAAAATTTAGAAGCTAGCCTGATTTAGAAGCTAGCCTGAAATTTAGAAGCTAGCCTGAGTCGGTTAAGTTTTTGTCAGCAACAACCTCAGAGTCGCCGCTTGAGTTATATTGAGCTTAGCATGTGTCACTGGGAATTCCCTTCTGCTCATGTAAAAATGATCCGTGACTTCATTATGTGCCAGTTATCGACCCCTGCCCTCTTCCTGCGTAATATTGTGGTCCTGGTCCTGTAGTGCACGGATAGTAAGTCCTCTTGCAGCTGCGTTAGCTACGATGTTTTAATTTGTCCGAGATGGATCGACAGATATCCCATGCATGCAGGAAGCCAGCTGATTTCGTACCCTTGGCTGTCCTTTTCACCTATCAGCTGGGTAGCCCTTTAGATTACATAGCCTTTGGTAAAGTGCCTGGCAGCCGCTTAGAGTCACTGTGAATCTGTTTACACTTATTATTCCATGAAGCCAATGCTATCGCCACTTTTCCGGGACTGTCGTCCCTTTAGTCATGATCGTGATAGCTTCCTGAGTGGGTCCATCCGCATCTACCGGTACTACAGTAAATGGTTTCTTTCGTCTGAACCATGTAGTATCTAAAAAGCCACATGTTCTTTGTGCTCCTCCGTCTCCTGCAGGATAGCTATGGCCCTTGCCTTTCTTCTTTCCAGTTTTTGCACGGGTGCATATTTCCGGGGAAAGAAGTGATGTTGATTATCTCTCTTATGATATCTTTTTAGCTCTACTGCGTCTCCATCCGAACTTGTGGACTCGGTTAGGTACCATTGCTCTACCTGACCTCGTTCCAGAGGGCCTCTCCCTGTTGTCAGTTTGCATGCTTAAATTATCTCGCCTGTTCTGGAGCCCCAGTTTCGTTAATTCACCATCCGGCGTGTTTATCGGCAATCTTGTTTTGACA
Source organism: Hyalomma asiaticum (assembly GCA_013339685.2). Lineage (NCBI taxonomy): Eukaryota > Metazoa > Arthropoda > Arachnida > Ixodida > Ixodidae > Hyalomma > Hyalomma asiaticum. The sequence continues at coordinate 19,822 of JABSTT010004000.1, read as the reverse complement.
AGCCTTTTAATTGATATGTCCAACTTGGTTGTCTCTGTCTGTGTCGATCTAAGCATCCCAGCTGCATATGGGAAGTGACACAAGGCGAAAGCGTGGACAGGTCTCGTGGTGTTCTCCTTTCCCAACCTTCTGTGTCTCTTTGTGATTGCCCTTAGCAGTCTTATTATCTCCTTATTCTTGCTTGTGGTGTGTTCTGTTGTTTTTTTACATTTGCGCTATTTGCCTCCAGGCATAACCCTTAGTTCTAATAGATTGTAGTGCTTAATAGATTTTCCTGCCTTCATGGTTAGTACTAACTGGGATTCTTCCTCGGGAGCGTATCCCCTCGGTTTTCTGCCCCTTCTTGTGTTCTTGAGTGCTAGGAGTCCAGACTTCTCCACAGAGCGTTTGATTCGCATGTTTTCTAAAGGGGACTTTACCTCATAAATGCTTTCCTGAAGCCTGCTTTCCGCCTGTCCCATACCTCCTTCAGAGCTCCATATAGTCACGTTTATATATCCATTTGTCCGTTTATATATCCATATATCCATTTGTCACTTTCGGCGTAGCCAGGTTGAAAAGTACAGGTGAAAAGACCAATCCTTTTGGCGTTCATCTGTCACCAAGATCGATGTTGTTTGATTGAATATCCCCAAATCTAAGGTGTGTTGAGCAAATGCTTCAACCATTTCCCACTTGGTAGAGTTTTCTGCCCAATTCTAGGTCGGAAAGGGCCTCAAGTATTGCTGTATGCCTAATGCTGTCGAAAGCTTTTTCGACATCCAACCCCAAAAGAACTTTGATGCTCATTGAATTCGCTAAGAGCTTACACCGGCTTTACAGCGGCATGTAGTCGACAGCTACAGCTACAGCAACAGCGAAATCTGTCGTTCTTCCTTGTGCCACACTGTGGCCTCTTCGGTCGGCAGGGCTTCATGTATCAGTGGGACACCTAAATGACATCTTTTATGGGGCAGAGACTGAATCTGACTATGTGACCGAGTAACTTGCTCAAGATGCAAACTTTTAATTGTGTGCTCTGGTGCGAAAGTTGGAAAAAGAAACGCATGTTGCTCAGGCTCAAACGAGCATATATTTTTGCGCTGAGCTCACTCGTACTGACTCCCCAAAATTTTACACACCTGTACTCGTACTCATATTTACCAATACTCACCTTAGATGGGCTAATTCAAACTCAGAGTTTCGAATATCCGCTATCACGCTCCACCGGGCTCACTGAGACTCAGACTTGTCAAAATTTCATTCAGGTGAAATAAATCAGACTACAAATCACCATTATTAGCTTCGATCAAACTCACGGGACACTGGACTTAGGAATATCTTGCTCAACCAGGCTTACTCAGAATCAAAGTGTAAACAAATTTCCCCACGTAAACTCACATGAGCTCAAACTTTCAGAAATTTTGGTTACATTGACGCACTCAAACTCGCATACACACGTCGGCTTTAGTCTGGGTGAATCTTAGTGAGGGGACTCATGAATTGCATTGCGGACCTGTGACCATATAGCATGACCTTTACACAGTACATATGCAGAACTTACCCAATCTGTAAATTTATGCTGAAAAAGTTTCGCTGTTTTGTATGAATTGTTCGCTACTCGAAATATTCAGGCGGTGTATAGTGCTATGGAATGGTTATATGGAATTATACAATACAACGAAGATATACGGCTCCTACTCACGCAGCTGCTAATTGATGAAATGCCACTGAGAACATTCGTCAAAATGTGTAGAAAGTGATGGCTCTGCTAATATTCTATGGCCCCGCAAATGAATCGTAGAATTCCTCTTACAGATCCCTGGAGCTGTTCAATGTGGGTGCCGAGAAAAACCCGCACAGAAGCGCATACTAAATGTCGGAACGTGTTCGAATCTTTATGTACTGGTATACCAGTGACAATGTACAATCAAACAGTATGTGGGCACAGAAGCATCAAATAAACTGACAGATAACGCTGGTGTTCTTGCACGGCTTTGAGTGTTCCTTTGGGACTATCGTATTACATAATATGCAGGCATGCAACTTATTTAACTCAAATACTTTCGAAGATTTGTGTTGTGCTTTCATGAAATCCGTGTATATACGAGGAACTTATTTTTTCCTTCGCCCTTTTAATGCATGTGGGAGAAGAAAATTTCTTGAGCAGTGCTTGCCGTATACTGCTATTTTATTCAAAGCGGCACTGAAGCCACTTCAGGTGGGCTGAAAAAAAAAATGAAGCTTACGTGGACTCGCGCAACGCGTAAATGCAGCTAACGGGGTCGGTTTAAGCTTGACAATGTTTAGATACAGCATAGCTGGTGCGTTGCCCTTCATCTTCCCTCCCTCCACACTCTCACTTACATTTCCAGCTCCTTGCTACACTGTACTGTACTAAACTATGCTATCCTTTTCCGTCCTCCCCACCCTCGCTTCCTTTTCTCGCTCCTTTGATCATCATCAGCCTGTCTACGCCCACTGTAGGGCAAAGGCCTCCATGTCCCTGTACGTGTCCCTGTGTTAACTGGGCCCAATTTATCCCCGCGAACTTCTTGATCTCAGCTGCCCGCCTAACTTCGCTCCTTGCTTCACTATTATGTTCAAGAATATGCTGTGTTCTACCAGATCCCTTTAACGCACCCCGGCGTTACTCCTCATCACCAGCACTTCCCTTTCCCACTCCTTGCTACACTCTACTGCATAAGACTACGCTATGCTCTGCCATCTACGCTTCTCCTCACCCTCGCATCATTCTTCCTCCCTGTCGACAATCTCCCTTTCCTAGCCCCTGCTTTCCCACTTCTTCACTCCCTCTTTTCTTTCACGCTCCTTTCTGCTCTACACTGTATAAGAGCCCCACAGCGGTGGCCTAGCCGGTATGGCACTCGGCTGGTCATTCCAAGGTTCCAGGATCGAACCCGAGCAGGGGCGGCTGCATTTATATGGAGGCGAAAAGTGAGGCCCGTGTACTGTGCGATGACAGTGCACGTTAAAGAACCCCGGGTGTTGGCAATTTCCTGAAGCCTCCAGTAGGCGTCTCTCATAATCATACAGTGGTCTTAGTAAGTAACCACCCCATACGTCATCATCACAGTGTGAAAGCCTATGCTATGCTCTACCCTTCCCCCTCCACATTTGTGTACCCGCCCTTACTTTCCTTGTTCACTTCTTGCTACACTATACTGTACAAGACTGTGCTACACTCTACCCTTTAAAGGGACACTGAAGCGGTTTTAAACTTTCGAATTTAATGAAAATTCGGAATCCGCGACCTCGTATAACATGCCTACGATGGTTTTTTCCGCGATATTTAAACAACAGTGATGTGAGCATCCAAACTTGGTCCGAGAGAGAGAGATTACTTATTTGAAAAGAAGAGAAAAGCACAGGATAGTAACTGTCTGTCGTCGAGGAGGACACCTCAACCGTCCTGTGCGGGGGATGGGGGAGGGGGACTAAAACAGAGAAAGAAAGATAAAGTAGAACTTAGAAGAGGGAGACACGGGCGTAGGCACCACACTGTACACAGGTAAACATCAAGCTCGAACTTAAAAACTTAAAAGACACTTAAACACTTAAAACACACGCTAGCTTAAACGCTTAAAATGCACGCTAGTTTGTCATAGCCGCCCGGCCAACCCCGTGTCCTCGATGAAGTTGAGGAGGACGGAAAGAACGGAGCGTCGACGTTCAGTGTAACCAGCCGGGTGCAACAAGTCCTGTAGTGTTGAGGACGACAGGCCGTGTTTACGGTAGCTGGCACACAACTGTTCTCGAGCGGAGGCGAAGGCAGGGCAGCCACACAGAAGGTGTGCGAGGGTTTCCACCTCCCCGCAGTCAACGCCCCACGGCGAGCGTGGAGAATAGGTGAGGAGGATGACAGAGTGAAACGCGGAGCAGTGACGTCATCTTGAGGGCGAGCTGGGTAGCTGCATTGGTTTGCGCCTTTCGTTTGCGCACAGCGCAATGTCAGCAGAGAAGCTTGTGTTGATTTCTGGGCACCGCACTGCGTTGTTGTCATGCATGGATATTTTTCCAGTAACAAGTTCCCCGAGTACGTCACAATATTGCCTTTGCTGCGGCCTATGTACTGATTTGACGAAGTTGTTGTGGTTTTGTGGGGTTTTACGTCCCAAAACCAGTTCTGATTATGAGAGACGCCGTAGCGGAGGGCTCCGGAAATTTCGACCACCTGGGGTTCTTTAACGTGCACTGACATCGCACAGCACACGGGCCTCAACATTTCGCCTCCATCGAAATGCAGCCGCCGCGGCAGGGATTCGATCCCGCGACCCTCGGATCAGCAGCCGAGTACCTTAGCCACTAGACCACCGTGGCGGGGCAATGATTTGACGAAGTCGACTTGCTATACCGAGCTTCTGTGCGTCGTCCAGCTGAGACAACATCTACGTTTGCGAAACAGCAGCATTTCACAAATTTCCTCAAGATTAGATGTCCACTGAGTGGGTCATTGGTGTTAGGAAAGACAGAAACTTCAGTCCTACAAGAGCAAGTGTGCTATGTTCGAGGCGCTTCCTCTCTCTCTCTCTCTCTCTCTCTCTCTCTATATATATATATATATATATATATATATATATATATATATATATATATATATATATATATATATATATATATATAAGTAATCTCTTCTAGTTGAATAGAGTGATGTCAAAAGCACACCACTTCCGCAAGTGCGGTGTCCTGCACCCAACATTCGCGAGGTCGAAACCGCAGCACAAGAACCCAGGGACACTGGCTATGCTGCTTTTTTTTTTCCCATAAGAGGGACTGGCTTCTCTTATTGGTCGTAACATTGAGGAAGTCAAGAACTAGTCAGACAGAATGACGCACAACATGAAAATTTAAGCGTCAATGATGTTGCGAATGTACGCGCTGAATTTATGCCAGATTGAAAGGAGCGTTGGTCGCACCGTCTACCTATAGCTATGCCCGCGTCATATTCATGGGCTGTCAGCGAGGCCTTCGTGACGGCGCGCTGTTCCAACGTGCTTGTCGCACGTGAAGGGGTGCTCTTATTGAATTATGTTCGTGCGAAACGAAAGACAGTCATGAAAAGTTGCTTGTGTTGTAGTTCTTGTCGAGAATGCGAGGTCTTGCGAGTGTCTGTACTACGTGATGAGCGCTGTACCTGGACTGAACCTTCACGCCGCTCACTCGATCCGATGCTTCATTGCACATTTCTTGAATTGCGGTGTGTGCACACGCTCGAGCACACGGCACTGCGCGTGGACTGGTGTGGATACCAGCCGATCGCGATCAGTGTATCGCAGTACGGCTAGTCCACTACGATATTGGCCTGTCGTCTGCACCGTTTGAATGCAGGTGACCAAATGTAATTGTACCACAAACTCATCGTAATTGTTACAGTTAGCCATAATAATGGTGATATGCTTACATACAGCAAGAAAAAGAACTGATAAAGCGCACACGGCCGGTCAGCGCGCGCGCGCACTAGCGCAGCCATGGCAGTCAGCTCCTCACGATGACGTCATGAAGGTCCTCAACCAGTCGCAGGCAGCGAGAAGGTTTTCGTTGCCGCCCATGACGCGCGCCTCGCGTTTTTGCCAAAATAGGGTCATTTGCTCAAATTTATGCCCATTTTTGACCTGATTTTCGCGTTCATCGCACGAAAAATTATTAAATAGCATTATAGCCTCAATTTTTTTAAAAAGTGCTTCAGTGCCCCTTTAATCTCCTCATTTCCCTCCTTACATCATTCTTCCACACCCTTGCCTCCACTTCTGAACTCTCCGCATAACCCTCAGTTCCCTTTTCCACTTTTGACTACACTATACTGTACAAGACTACGCTATATTCTACCCTATTTCCTTCTCCTTCGTCTCCATGCCATAAAACGATAGTCCTCAACCTCACCGACCTTCCCCACTCAGTGCTGCATTGTACTGCACAATACTTGCCATGGTCTCCCTTCTACCCTCTTCCTTTCGCTCCTCTCCGTGCTTACTTCTCTGTGTCCCTGGCATACCACCCCCTTGGCGTACTGTATTCGCCGTTGTGTAGTAGTGGGCTGACAACATGAGCACGAGAAGACGTGCGCGAACAATGCAATTGTTCACAAGTCTTCACACGCACTGATTTAATGATCGTGTTAATTTCATACGGATTTCTGACGGTGACGGGGTGCCTAAACAGCTGGGCTGTTAAAAGAGAAACGTTAGTAGGCTAAATGAAACTTCTTCATGGGCGAGTTGGTTCATACTAGTAAGATAAGGATGGAATGAGCGAAACATACACGACACAGAACATAGAAAACATACACAAGACGCAGTCCGCGTCTCTCTTACCGTGTCGTTGTGTATATTTTGCGCATTCCATCTTTACCTTAGTGATACCCCTTACAAAAATTTCTAGAAACATTAACTTGGCTGTCTACAGAAAATTGTTACTAGAAGCTGCCAACATACCAAAGGTCTCTGTACTTCTTTACTAACTACTTGTTGGCGTTCTGGAAACAAATGGCCACCAACAACACATAGACGCGTGTTCATAGGCTGTCTGCTTACTTTCTACCAGTGCCCTATGAACATTTGTCTTTTGACGCCCTAGGAACATACTGCCAAAATGTTTGTAGGCTTTCTGTGGATCATCTAGTAACATTTGTCTGAGTATACCATTTTAACAATTGGTTAATATATCTAGTGAGGCATGTTCATGCACACACTGTTCACATTCTCAGGATGGTCTACCAACATATGTTACCCCGTGACAGCTTGTGTCGATATACGTGAACGAGTTGTACAACCAAGCGTAAGCAAAATACATACGAAGTAGCAAAATGAATAATTTATTACCCTTCATTGGTACACAACACTAAGAACAATAGACAAGCGCATTAGGTAGTAGCTCTAAAATGGGCAACGTAAAGTAGCCTCGACTTAGCATGAGGTGGCTAGATAAATAGATGATTAAAATAAGCAGATCTGCTTTAGCCTCACAAACACATTCGCATAGAAGTATGATTTGTTCACGAATATTTCAAATATAAGAAAGTTCATTAATTGATAAAAAGGAAATAAAAAAGACTGTGTCATTTAACTTCAAAATTCATTCCAGTAGTAATTTACTACCAACCGCAGACACCTGGCACTGTATCTTAAGCAATATGTGTTGTCATATAGGCTTCACACTTATAAATCAGCCTTCCGAGGTACACGCGTGCACACTGCGAGGCTGAACGTATATCAACGAGGAGAATTATACGAGGAATTACGCAGGAAAACTTACCACACGAGCCTCTTCGATCGAAAACAAATATAAATATGTAAGCAAAAGAAAATATTCAAGCGCACCACACTAACAGAACATACAAGAAGACTGGAAATAGTTCATGCGTGGTCAGAAGATATAACAAAAGTCCAACGAGACGCAGAAGTAATCACTTGGCCTTGTCATTGCTGTATGCAAGTTGCAGTGATCTTGGCCTAAAACAGGGGAGGGCTTGTACCGGGTGTCCGTTTTCTTGCCTAAAGCACATCCTAATAGCTTTGCCCTTCGGCAATTCCACATAGTTTCGGGCCACTCATATCCAGACACTCACACATATCGAAGAATATATCCAGGAGCTCACATCACACATGTCGAAAAACTCAACGGCCTGGGCTAGCATCCCCGACACACGGCGCATTCAGCATGTCCACGCAAAACTGCCAGACCGGTGACACAGCACGTGCACACCGTTCTCCCTCTCTCAACACCCTTTCCTTCGCTGCGCGCCAACAGTGGACGGAGAGCTTTGGCACAATGGATATTCGAGGAACCGCATCGGGGGGAAGGGGGGGCTGCCGGACTTGCTCCTCCTTGCAAACTAGTAGTACTGGTTCAGGAATTTTGTGGGCGCAGCATGTGCCAGCGTGGCGTTCCATTCGGTATGGTTTGGAAGGTCGTTTTGAAGGACGTTCGTTTTACTATTGCTGAGGAAAACTGATATTCGCGAAGCCTTCGATGCGCTTTCTTTTTTTCTTCACATGCAGCATTACTGCTAGTGCTACTATTACTATAATTCCGCCTGGTCCAACTCTTTGAGAAAGCAGAATTATTTGACATCTTCGAAACAAGTGCGCTTGCCACGCTTGACGGCTACACGCATGAGTTCATATTTACGCGCACACACAAGGAAAGTAGCTAGCCGTGTATTTTATGAGCGTGCGAGCCACAAAGGAAATGCTTGAAAAAAAAAAGAGCTTGTGCAAAGCTTTAAACATAATATCCACAAGGGATTTTATGTGGAAGATGGTTACGAAAAGGGAATCTGCGGGAATTAGAGAAATATGAAAGCCGCGCAATTCACTCATTATTAGATTGTGCCAGTTTATGTGCGATTGCAATTCACTGCTCTGTGCTGGTAGCAATATGAGCAGTTGTTGCTGTTTTACGTTGCTTTTTCTTTTTTTTGCCAGCGAGAAAAGCACATGTTAAACATTAACAGCTGCCACAAATATGTCTGGTCAAGCAAAATAATGTTAGCGTTGAAACGAGAGGACACCAGCGTAGGCCCCTGCTTCGTTTCTTATTTAGGGGCGAAGCTCCTCTTAGTCTAACCTTGTCACGCGTCACGCGTAACCCGCGTGCCGGGAGGCACGCGCTCGCCCTCGGCGCGTGCCTCTCACTCTCTCTCTCCCGGCGCGTGCCTCCCAGCGCGTGCCTCTGCTGTCTTGTGTGTGTGAGAGAGAGAGACAGAGAGAGAGCGAAAGGCGCGCGTTGGCTATGGAAACGCTCTTTCTCAGAGGAACGCTACCAGATCGCAAAGGAGAACGCGCCCTCACCCGCGAGAGAGAACGTTGGCGCAGTCAGCGTCTCCTAGCGAGTTTCTTGATTGAGAAATACCGACTGCTCGCGTTGGAGAAGCGTTCACCGGCAACCCATATATATATATATATATATATATATATATATATATATATATATATATATATATATATATATATATATATATATATATATATGCACTGGATCTTGACTTGCAATGAAGTGCCGGTGGGAGATTTCACTTGCGCATAGTTGAACCATGAGGATTCGTAGAGTGCGCGTTAACTAAATTAATCCGGAACTCGGCACGATCTACGATGAACCTCCCGAGCTTCGCCCACACATCATCATTCACTCCGTGAATATGCTGTAATTTTTTTTTATTTGAAACGCAAAAGCCAAACGTTTCTTGGTCAGCTTGGACCCTTTTGGGTGAATGCTGGTCTTTGAATCTTTGTGCAAGATGGCAGTATCAAAGAAGTGTGTCATCTGTTAGTTTGAACTGCAGATCAAAGAGAGTGTACGTGAAGGTGAAAGTCTGGAAAGACGTTAGAAGTGCCCACTAGAACAGTGCTTGCGGGCTGTCTCAGTTATACCAGTTATCTTGACAAATGGAAGTTTGATTACAATCTCGCATGCAATTTTTAAGTGCAAAAGCAGCTTAAACTATGCGTTGCCGACAAGTTAGCTCAGGTGCACTTGTAATGGACATATACTTTGTGTTCAGGCAACGTGCAGCTGCAATCATCAACATGTCCTGCGGGAAATATCAAAGAATCGCTCAATGTACAGGTTAAACGTTCTACGACTTCTCACTTTTAGATAAAGAAAGTTCTTTATGCGAAAGTCCGAAGGAAGTAATTTGGTGGTGTGCCTAAATTATTTATACAGAAATAAGACTGAAGGAATTTGACGGTACATTTAAAATAGTCTTTATATAGAAGTAAGAACGAAGCCATTTGACGATATATTTAAAACGTTCTTTATACTGAATTAAGAGGAAAGTATTTATATGTGATGGCTAAAAAATTCTTTATGCAAAAGTAAGTAGGAAGCCTTTAGACAGTGTAGTTAGAATATTCTTTGTACAGAAGTAAGACAGAAGTCCTTAGACGTTCTAGCTAAAAAGTTCTTTATACTGAAGTAAGTAGTAGGCTTTAGACGTTCTACGAACAAGTGTTACTGCAGTGTAAATGTCTCTAGACTGTCAGTACAGTCAATAGAAAGTAAGTTAACAGGTGGTCTACTCAATGTCAACAGCCATTTTTGTAAGGGACATTCGTCAACTCTCGACCCGAGAACGCAGATCGTATAGTGAATTATGTGTTTCTCCTGTGTCTGTCCTTTATTATGTGCGTCAACTAGTTCCTTTCAAAAACGTATGTGGATACCAGGCCTTGCTGTAACTGAGTGCCCCAGCACTTAGAATATTTACGGTGCAGCGCCGCGTGAGTCGCATGAAGCCGGTCATATGGAAAAGACGAAGACAGCAGCGTGGGCTCGGCGCACGAACCACAAAATTAGATCGCGCTAGTGCTCGGCCCGGTCGGACGCTGGAACCGCAGCCGCTCTGCTTCGACAATTCTCCTTCCACCTGAATAAACGTAGCGACGACGGCACGGTCACGTCGGCTGCCGTCACGTCAGTGTCACACTCTACAAACAGATATACAAGATGTGAGACATTCTTCGCCTTAAAGCCCCCTTGAAGTAGTATGCCATGTCCTGAGGCCGAAATGTTTTTAGGGGGTTCACTTGAGGCAGATCACCTGCTGGTGTAGCTGCAAACCTCAAAATTAAGGAACGATCGCCTGCTGAGATTAATTGTAGCAATATCGTTTGGCTTTCAGAAGGGCAAATGTGGATACGCTCGGCCGCTCTTTTTCAACGACCTCAGGTGCTCTTCGCCATAACTAGGAATTGTTTAAGTTTGTGTATCGTGCTGTATGCTGCGTGTTAAAGCAAAATGTTTGGTTTTTCAGTGTGAGTGGGTCCTGAGGAGTTTGTGTTGGCTTTTCGAATACAGCTGGCAGTCAAATATAGTTTACCAGCCCTCCCATGAGACCTCGTTCATTCAGAGGGAGTCAGGTGCTTCCTTGCGAATGGAGTCGAAGGTTGCGGGGACTCCCCGAGGAACGTTGTCTCCCTCAATCCAGGCAGTGCGACAAGTGACTGCAATTCTCTGGCATTCTTCGGCGAAACTGCTACGTGTCTTTGTGCAGCAGCTATGGCTGCAACACATTCGATACTTTCCTGGTGGGGGCGGAGGCTGTTACGACTGAATCCAGCGGCAGTCATGCAGCCCCGGGTGGAGGAGACAAGGTGGGCGCGCAACGACTCAAACCGGCAGCAGCCAGGCGGCCCCATGTGGAGGATAGGAGGTGGACGCGTCGCATGGAGGGGTTGACCTTGACCTCCTTCCATGCTCTCAGCTGTGACTTATGTTTCGGGGTTAAAATTGCTCGGGGTATAAATTGCAGCGCTTCGTTGGTCCGCGCGACGGAGAAGGAGGGCCAGACTGGAGTGTATATAAGAACCATGCTTTACGGGATAAGGTGCTCTGGACCCTACATTTCGGTGACCATAAAGTTTTCTCTACGCTGTACCCCCATGTTCTCTATCATGTAACTAAGTCTTGCTGGTGTCAGTAAACGTTTTGTTATGATTTTGCCAACTCCAGCCTTGAGAGTTTCTCAACCCGATGACCCCGCCACGCTAGCCAGTGAGGTATGGGTTGTGGGCAACCGTCCGTCACGACGACGCTTGCGCTGCGTGGAGCAGTCGGCAATGCGGTCGGCAGTTTGAGACAGACGCCCGAGAGACTTTTCATCCAAGGAGGCGAGCATCATGCGCGTTGCTTGTGGCAGTCGCTGGAGAATAACTCGCGGAGCAGCGGTTGCCAGTGCTGTGCTGGTGCCTGCTGAGCTAGTAGCGGACGCATGCGGTGAAGCAGTTCCGTAACTCACTGGCCAACGAGCTCGACCTGCAACAAAAGCTGCTGTAGCTTGCTCTGCTCTTACGCCTCGAGTCGCTGGGGGATGGTGCTTTTCAGGTGGTCGTACGCGTTCTTAGATGGAGTCGACGCCAGCACATCTTCGACGTGGTCAGCAGTGTCGTAGCAGTTCGGCAACAACGTAGTGGTATTTGGACTTCTGCGATGTTATGTGGCTCGATGATGATGAATCAGGAAGCTTGAACTCTGAGACACTGATGTCACTAGAGCTTTGAGTTTCTTCGGATTTGGACATGGCTGCTATACTTCGGTTCGATCGTACAGGTCACCATTTGTCGGTGCTCGCCCCAGCAGGCGTGGAAAGACGGCTCCTCATTATGAGGTATGCGGCTAGACCGATCTTTGTCAGCTGTTGCCTGCGAGGGGTGGCGCTCGGCCGCAGCACGCGGGAGGGTAAGGCAAGGGACCTTCCCTTCCTTCGCCTTTGCCTGAGTCGGCTAGGTGTGGCGCAGGTGGACGAAGCACAAAGAACAGGCGTGTGTTGGGGCCGTGAAACGTTGTCTTCCACACTTCTTGCAAAACAAAGGAATTCGACACCAGTGATCACCAGAGCTCTTTCAAAATATTTCTTATATAATTAAAATATTTTGAAAGAACCGTTCGTGAGGACCATTAGCTCGCATGTGTGTAGCAACACATTACTTGTACGTGTTAAGAACGAGGAAATATGCACAGCAGTCCAGCCTTCGCACGTGCATATAACGCAGCATATTTAATGTAGAGATTTGCAGTTAGAAAGAAGACTATGTAATCGATTATTAGGTGGAATGAAATAAAAGAAACATATCGTTACAAAAACGAATCAACAACGAATGCTTAGCGTATCACGGTAGCCAAGTTGTTTCGTAGTTGGCGCATGTATCAACGCCACCACGAAAGTTGTGTTTTCTTTCCGGAATAGTAAATTACTCCGCGGCGAATTACTAAATTAATTAGTTACTAAATTAACATAAAGACTAGTGCATGTAACGCATCTACGGGCAAAGAGTAGCAGCATTTTTTTATATCACATTGTTATTTTATTTCCTTTTGGAAAACTTCAATATAAAGTACTGAAAAAAACGAGGATTGCAGGCATGGTTACATTCGTCCGCACTGACGTTGATACAACTTAATTGTGAGTTATATTTCTGCACACCTCTGGATCATATATATAAGAGTAGGACCCAGTATTTCTGCACACTTTGTTGAACTCTAGCTTGCAGTTAACATGGTACTTACTGGTCTCGCGAGACCACAGAAGGCATCTCGAATCATCTGAAAGTAAAACAGTCGTTTGCAAAAGACGTGCACCAAATGGACAAAGTGGCAACATAGCATTTCCTAAAGTTATGCCAGATCTCGTACTACGCAAATTATGATAGCATGGCACATCATTACTCTCCCCTTCCCAATTTACGTGGCGTTTTTTAGGCCCGATGAATGTTTTTTGAAACTTCTACGATAATAAGACGCCTTTCGTCTTCGCAACACACGAACTTCTTCGGCGAGGGTGACATGCGTTGTTGCCGCTAGATTTACGTTGAAATAAATAGCCAACTACAACTTTTTGATTAACGTTCTGATTACCGCCTGGAGTGCAGTTTTACATCGGGGATGTTGTGGCGCCTAAATGTGTATATATATATATATATATATATATATATATCCTCCTAAAAGCAGTTTTCCGTTTTAGAGGTGCCAACGGGCGAAAGAATAGTTTTATTTACGGTTAATAGCCTATTTATGCTCTAATAGAAGGAAACATCACGTTGGCAAAGAACATTTCACATAAAATTGTCTAATTACTTTTTTGTTCCAAGAAGAACCGTCGAATAGAACCACCTTCCCAGCGCAATTCAATATTCCTTATAACAGATCTCCTTCCTTTTTTGTTGTTTCTATATCTTCGCATTTTCTTCATACACCGTTTTGTATGCCTTCGTTCGCGGAAAGTGTTCTCAATAAATAAAAATAAATAAAGAAATTGGCAGATCCCACGTCAGGTCGGAATCAAGGAAATGCGAAGAACGCATCAGGCACATAAAATGGATTTGCATTGTTGACTCGCTATACCGAGTGTGGTACATATGAAATTAGCGAAGCAGCCGCAAGAGCATGACTGTGGCATGTAAACCATGCCGCTCATTCTACAGTTATGACCTGTTATTTACATTCGTCATGCAGTCGTTTTGTGCCATAGCATTTTTGGTATACATCCCATTGACGAAACGCGTGGCATGTAAATCATGCCGCTCATGATACGCATGTCATGATTTTCATGTTATGACCATGTAGGATCGTCATGCAGTCTTGTTGTGCCATACCAATTTTCGTATGCATCCCATTAACGAAACGGCATTATATCGCCAGGGCAGTGTCATGTAAATCATGCCGCTCATGACATGCATGCCATGATTTTCTAGTTATGACTAGTCATTCATGATAGCCATGCAGTCGTGTTGTGCCATAGCAATTTTGGTATGCATCCCGTTAACGAAACGCGTGGCATGTAAAGCATGTCGCTCATGACATGCATGTCATGATTTTCATGTCATGACCTGTCATGTAAGTTTGTCATGCAGTCATTTTGTGGCATGCCAGTTCTCGTATACATCCCATTAACGGAACGGCCAGGAGAGCACCAAGACCATGGCATGTAAATCATGTCGCATGTATGTCATGATTTTCATGTTATGACCTGTCATTTATGTTCGTCATGCAGTCATATTGTGGCATGTCAATTTTCGTATACGTCCCATTAACGAAACGCGTGACAGGTAAATTATACCGCTCATGACATGCATGTCACGATTTTCATGTTATGACCTTTCATTTATGTTCGCTATGGAGTCATATTGTGGCATACCAATTTTCGTATACATCCCGTTCACGAAACGACCAGGACGGCACCAAGACCGTGGAATGTAAATCATGCCGCTCATGACGTGCATATCACCATTTTCATGTAATGACCTGCCATTTAATTTCGTCATGCAGTCATTTTACGGCATACCAATTTTCGTAAGCATCCCGTTAGCCAAACGGCCAGGAGAGCACAAAATCGTAGGCGGCTAGATAGATAGATACGCTCAAAGTCGCCGGAGTTCGCTAAGAAATGCTTCGCATTTAAAATGTAAACATGTCTACCTACTTCGGTGCTGATCACATCGACCTCTATTCTCCCCCTCCCTCCCTTCGCTCCCACTCCTCTCCTGAAATATGAAATGGAAGTTTTGCTGAATTCAATTAAAAATTTGCCGCGTTCGCCCTGCTCTGGCGCCACCTCTTGGGGCCTTTTATTACTGTTGGCTTGGTCAGAGAGGCGCGGTTCTGTCGGTTTTTTCTAAGCGCGTAGCGTCAGCTAGACTCCATTCTAATGCGCTGGCTTTAACGTAAAACAGTCTGATGTGTGTTTAATTAAGAGAACGCTGCAGATCACGGTTATGTATGTACATTTTACCTGAAACAGGCCTGAATGTGCTGTATAACGTTTACATGTATGACGCCTTCCACCAGTGCCAGTAGCACGGCTGCTTTTGGCCGAGTGGTTGAATTGAGTGACAGAGAGACAGACGGACCAAGTTAGGCAGCCCGAGAAAGACTGTCGTCTTTAAAAGAAGCGGTGCATTTGTAGACAATTTGCCCTTTTTCTTGTGGTATTCGACTTCCATTTGCCATTGTATCAATCTCGTCTCTCATTCCTAACAATAAGTTGCACTCCGCCCCATCACGGCAGTCACATTTTCTGCTCTTTCGGAGGGATCAGTATTGATATCGCCGTTAAAATACAGTAATGAATAGCTAAAAAAACTCGAAATCAATAAAAGGCGTGGGGGTGGGGGATTAGGCCAGGCATGGTATGTGAAGGAAAGAAAGAAGAAAAACGAGAAATGAAGGAAACAAAGAAAAAGGAAAAAATTCACAGCATATCCACGGGGTGAATGATGATGAGTGGGCGAAGCTCCGGAGTGAATCACCGGTAAACCGTTAATCTTCCGTGTAATTCGCCCAGTCGATCATCATGTAAAGACGTGAGAAACACTCTATCCGAACGCTGGGATCTCGCGTTTAGGGGGACGCTAGCACAAACGCGTTAGAAACATGCAGTACACCCTAGCAAGGGGGGAGAGGCCACAGCGTCTTACGCAGCCCCTTACACAGGCCGGAACGCGCACCGCGTTTGCCGACGCCATCACATGACTGCTGAAAGAGTATAAGGCGGAGAGGCCACAGCGTCTTACACCAGCTTCTTACACGCGCCGTAACGCGCTAGCACAAACCCATCATCATCGTTAGAAACGGACAGTCTTTCGCTCTCTCTCTCTCTCTTTCTGTCTCTCTCACACGAGACAGCAGATGGAAGAGTGAGAGAGCTCGCGCGCCGGGAGGAACGCGCCGAGGGCGAGCGCGAGCCTCCCGGCGCGCGAGCTATCGAGCGCAATCCTAGAACGAGGTGGTTACGACTACAAGGGACGAACGACCCACGCCTTAAGGAGCTTCGCCCCTAAAATCGGGAAGGATGGCCTCCTTGGTACGAGCGTGTCGGTGTAACAAACAGAACTGCGCTGTTGGACTAGCTTCACGGAGTGGCAGAGGCGGCAGTTTTTTCACACACTACAGGTTCTGTGTGATACAATATTTATTAAAGGACTTTCACTATTACATGTGTTCTGGCGCATCTCCTGATTTGAAATTGGCCTAACTTTTTAGGTAAGAGACATTTAAGGTTCAATTTGTATCACATTTAGATATTTACGCGTGGCCGCAGCACATATTTTACAGATAGTTAGCCAACCTATACTTGCTCCAAAGAAGCGCTAATTTTTAATCGGTTGACCCTCGTGTTTAACGCACTGCAAAATGGTGATATATTGGGTGTGAAAAAATTCGCTCGTTCCCGTTATGGGGTTCCTCAAGCACTTGGAGATTCACAGTCATCAGCCTGCCTACGCCCACTGCAGGGCAAAGGCCTCTCCCACAGATCTCCAGTTATCCCTGTCCTGTGCTAACTGTGCCCAATTTATCCCCACAAACTTCCTGATCTCATCGGCTCACCTAACTTTCTGCCGCCCCCTGCCACGCTTGCCTTCTCTAGGAATCCATTCTGTTACCCTTGATGACCAGCGGTTGTCCTGTCTTCGCGTTACGTGGCCCGCCGACGTTCATTTCTTCTTAATTTCTATTCATAGGTCCCTAACATGTATTTGTTCCCTAACCCACTGCGCTCTCTTCTTGTCCCTTAAGGTTACACCTACCATTTCAGTTCCATTGCTCGCTGCGTCGTCCTCAGTTTAAGCTGAACCCTCTTAGTTAGCCTCCAATTTCTGCCCCGTAGGTGAGCACCGGTAAGATGCAGCTGTTATAGACTTTGCTCTTCAGAGGAAATGGTAAGCTACCATTCATTATATGATAACGCTTCCCGAATGCACTTCACCCCATTCTTATCCTCCTAATTACCTTAGCCTCGTGGTTCGGATCAGGGGTCACTACCTGGCGTGAGTAGACGTACTGACTTACCACTTCCAATGGCTAGATTCACAGTAGCCATCTCCAAGTGCTAAATATGCCTAGGGGATACGGTGTGTAAAGCATTTGTTGCATTACCGACACTTTTTTATTAAGTGTTACCTGCGTTGTTTACTTTCCCAAAATTGGTGTCGAGTTCAAAAGATATTGTCCAAGACATGCATCTAAGCTACTTTCAAAAGCCTGTGTAAATATAAATTGCCTTATTAGCTCAGGTATCTGAGCAGCAGCTCATAAACCAAAGGAGGAAGCTTTTAACCTACATCATGAAAAAATAGGTGATAACTGAATGTATTTAAGATTTCGCATTTTTGAAAAACTCAAAGCTAATTGCACACCTGCTCCATCTGAGTGAATAGTGGAGGTGGCAAAGAAGCGCCATGAGCTGGCGAACGTACACTTTCTTTCATGTATCGTCATCTTGTTCTCTCTTTCATCCTTCCTTCTTTATATCTTTCTACGTACTTTTCTTTCTTCTATCATCTTTCATTCTTCTTCTCTCTCTACATTTCTCTCCACCTTTCCATCCCACTCACACTCACTTTTGTTTCCCAGCTCTTACTGTTCAAGACTACATGGCTATTCCATGGTTCACCTTCTCACCTTTTCCTTTTCTTCCCTCTCTCCTTTCTCCTTACCCTTACATAAGGTGTTCTTACCGTCGCTTCCCTTTTCCATCCTATTGGTAAACTATAGAGTACAGGGCTATGTCATGCTTTACGCGTCCTCCTCTTCCTTTCCTTCTTCCACACCCTAAGTTTCTCACTGCGTTGATATACTATACTATGAATGGCCGTGTATACGAACGGCTGCTTGGTACATAGCCCCTGTTTGTGGCGCGCACGCTATGGGAGGCTAGGCCGTGTTTTGCCCCATCCCCTCGTCCTTTCCTTCTTCCTGACCTTCTCACGGCATGTTTTCTCCTTCACTTTCCTGTACCACCTCCTTGCTCTACTCTTCTGTGCATGTCTATGCTGTGGTTTTTCGCTACTGAACGCCCTTACTACATCAGTGACCCTCACCCCCACTTACTTTTTCTATCTCCTTGCTAAACTATATTGTACAAGGCTACGCCATGCTTTACCCTGTCCCCTCTAATTTCCGTTTCTCCTCACATTTACATCACTCTTCCTCACTCTCATTTCTCTTTTTCACCACTTTGCCGTACTACACTATGGATGGTTATAGTATGCCCGAAGCTGCTTGGCAAATCATCGCTCAAGAATTTCTATGCGGACGGCACGTGCCATCCCTCCGGCATTAAAAACTCCGGTTTTATAACATTTTCTGCCGTCGTTCTTGGAAATCAGATGGAATACTAATGCACCAGCATTCAAGATTATTTTTGCCTAGTGGCAAAAATAGTCTTCCTATATAATTTCTTGGTATAAGCTTCCTCACTCACTTGAAGATTCACACTAGGCATTTGCTAAGTATGTCTACGAGATACGATGTGCGGATCACTTGTTGTATATGTGACACTCGCTCTTCTTTGGGTTATCTTCCATTACTTTTCGGAATTAGTGACGCGTAAATAGATTTCGAGTGCACACCGGCGTAACCCGCAATCGTTTACTCTAGAAGGTTAATATGGTGTGCCCGCGAATACATGCTTACAATGGCCTCAGTAGAAACGGAACACTAAATTGGAACAAGGACTTACACATCTATCGGGTACCCAGCCCATAATCACACCAGGGATGTGTTCAAACGAAGTGTGTAAGCGTCCTAACGACTTTCAATTAGCTAAATGTCGTGATGGCTTGACACAACTAGATGCAATAACTAGCTATAGTAAACGTTTGTTTTCAACATCACCATCTGGCCTCTTGAAGACATTTTGCTTTACATTCTCCCAACTGAAGGGGGCTGTAAAAAAAAGGAATATTTTTATTATTTCTGTAGCACCACATTTTCCGTAGTAAGAAGGTGCACATTTTCTCAATGAATAGCAGGGCGACATGTCTCTTAAATCCTTTTTGTCACTTGAGTGTATGGTCGCGGAGAAATGCGCACTAAAGACTGGACACATAAGGCAAAAAAAAAGTGGGGGAAGGGGGGGGGGTGCTGAAGCTTTACCATTATGAGTGCAACACGATAGCGTTATCGTGTTGCACATTCCTATTCCAACGAGAACGAGCAACCTTTCATGTCCTATGGATAACGCGAGAGACGCCGTACTCCTTCGAGTGAACCCAGCAAGTGGGGGAGTGGAGAATGTATATGAGTAACAAAAACAGTCCAAAATGAAACAGTTCGAGGAGTACTTTTCCTATCGGTAATATCGGGACGATCATGAATCTTGTTACATGTGTGTCTTCTTTCTTTCTACATTTTATTGAATTATTTGTTTTCTACGGTTCCTACTGCCTGTCTGTCGTTCCTTGCTTTCATTTTTGTTTTCGTTCGTTATGACGTGCTTAATTTTTTTATCCTTCTCTGTATGGTAAAGAAATCAAAGGTTCATACGGCTTAGATAGAGTGACGACTTCTGCCAATGCCGAGAGTAGCGCGTTACAGGCGCGCTACT
>JABSTT010003999.1:0-24288 GCA_013339685.2 Hyalomma asiaticum | reverse complement strand
AATTTAAACGTTAAATGGGTCATTTGGTTGCTGCGTTCTGCGCTGCCTAGCCTACCAGGTGAACTACGGGAGCATGGTATCATGGTATCAGCAGCACTATTGTGTGCACAATTTAAACACTCATATTTTAAGTCTTAAAATGTGCGCAACGTTTTCGGACCACGCATCGAGGATATACGCTTCAGCTCGGACGAACCCCTATAAAAGCCACTCGATTGTTTGAGTACACCTTAATACAATGACCTAGAATTGACGGCTCAAAAAAAAAAAAAATGCCCTCCTCTCGCCTCCGCTGTCCCCTTCCTTAAGGGACCGGTGTATAAGAAACGCAGAAAAAAAAAAAAGCTATGCGCAACTTTAGCTACGAAAGCTATTCTCGAAAGCCTTTGATGCAGCGTCTGCACGCAAATACAGCGGCGGGTAATTTCCCCCGAGGTCTGCAAGAGATCCCGAAGACAAATGGTTTAAGTGGTGTTGTTAGGAGCAAGGTTTCGCGGTCGAAAACGAGCTCCTTCGAGAGTAGATGCTGAGCGTGCGAAGCGCCATAAAGGGTTTCATTGAAGGACATTGTTTATTTCTCTTTTTGTTTTGTTCTTCAGAACTTTATTGTTAACGACGTTTAGATTCGACGTGCTTACAGAGAGAGAGGATGGCTATTTTCATCAGTCGAGTGGAGGCGGCTTTCAATTCCTCTTTCACGTCTTCAGTCTGCTGTCGAACATTTCCATGTTGCGGCGTGAGCTGCAGATGTTCGGCAGAATAAAGTGGGAGACTGCGTCATGAAATCAGTTCGCGCGGGGCAAGGAAACAGGGTATTACTGCAGTTGAGGAAATAATTTGCAAAGCAACTGAGAATCGCAGTTGTTGACAGTGGTTTTATACATTAGGGTTGGTCTACGGGCATCCAGCGTCCGCAAGAATGAAGCTTTCATCTATAGCCGTAAAGGGCCACTAAACTGAAAAAAAAAAAAAACAATTTTTCTCACATTAGTAGATCACCTTTTCACAATACCAAAGACGCCAGTCTTGTGAGGAGAAGAACCGCGGTAAGCTAGAAGACGCTCAAAAAGAAAATACAGGTTGCGGCACTGCTGTGAAGTTTCAGCGCTAATACGCATGATCTCACGGATCTTTGACGGCGTCTGCTAAGGTCCACATAACTATTTATTGGTAAAAAAGACATACACTGTGTTCTAAGTAAGACAGAGACCTGAAACAGGGAAGTTCCGAGGATTTGATGGAATGAAATTGGCGAGAATGGGGAAAAAAACGAGAAATTAGACTTCTGACATCATGAAGCCGAAGTTCTGGCGTGAATTTCAGAACTAAAACATTGACATTCATTTTCTCTTTTAGTATTGCACATAAAATTGCAAAATTAACAAAGAACGAGTTCTCGAAACATAAGGTATCATTATAAATCGCTTCACATATTCACGGTTTGCTAACAGACTACTTGTCGAAGGGACTAAAGATTTGTTTGGTTGCCTAAGCTTAGCTCAGAAATATGGATGGTAATGTCTCGTCATGGTAACGATGTGTCATGGTTTCAGGCCACTTGTATTGGCTCATATGACGCGATACACTTAGCGACACTTTAATGAGATACGATACGCACGTTATCTATACAACCTGCCTCTTGTCTCAACGAGCGAGCGTAGAGTGACCGTTGTATGACAAAATAAATACAAAAATGAATGTGCGATTGCCATTGAGTGCTTCTTTGAACCGTGTTCTTAGATTCTTTTCCCCTTCTCTCTTTGTTTTGTACATATTGTGTGCTGTATTACACAACTCCTGCTATAGCCCTGTGAAGGGCTGCAGCATGTATGTGAAGAGATAGATAGATAGATAGATAGATAGATAGATAGATAGATAGATAGATAGATAGATAGATAGATAGATAGATAGATAGATAGATAGATAAAAGTGATGAAATTGAATGCGACTATCGAGGAATGAATGCAATGTTTAGACAGAGAGAAAACAGCTTATTGAGCTGTTTATTTGGTGCTTTAAGCACAGTATTCTGAAGGGAAAAAGATTCTCGACGTGTACCTTTCAGTACCGCGCACGCACGCACGCCCGCAAAAAAAAAAAAAGAAGATTCGGTACGGCATTACAATATAGGAGTTTCGCAGTGCACTGAAAAAAAAAAAAAAGAAAGAGACGAAAGTTTTCTCGTGCGGACAATTCTGTGCTCGAATGAGATTGTCCTCCTGAGAACAATTGGAGCATCCACCCTATACATGGATGCTCATGCTAAAGCCAGTTCACTTTAAAGTTTAGCAATACTAAGACACTTTCCGGAGAGCATTAGAAAGTCGTTTTTTATGTTCTCTCCATCGCGTTCGTAGTTGTAACTGTGAATTCTTTGATTATTGTGGGGTTGGAACTCCAGAATAATCGTTTCTCGCTGCAGTCGCCTCAAAAGACGTAGTGACACGGTGAAGACAGAACGGAGGCGAATACGGGGTTCCATGTTTTTCTTTACACAGTGAAAGAGCTCGGGTGGGGGTTGCATAAACACTCGTTTCATTGAAGAAAAAAAAAACTGTGAAGAAGCTACTGTGTTTCGATGAAAAGCTCCAACCTGCCATGCCCTATGCGCGCGCATGCACAAACACGCGTGCACAACGAGCACAAATCTCACGGGAATGCTAAGGGATAAAGTGGGAATGCGTTGCCGACGGCTAGGCTCGTAAAGATGTGTCGTGCGGTAGCAGGCGCCGTTAGGAAAGGTCGTAAACAGCCGCTAAGCCTTCCTGACAACAACAAGCCGCGTTTGATGCAGCCACCGAGACGTCCACACGTCGCATACGAAAAAAAAAAAAAAGAAAAAGAGAGGCGCGGAAGTTTCTCAGGTGAAGCCTTTACTGCCGCAACACCCGTTTTTCTGCACCTAATAAACAACGACGACAGCGTTCTCAGCGCCTGTTTAGTTCGTGTTTCGTAGTGATGGCGGTAGCATTGACTCAAACTAAATGAGACTGCAGCTCTTTTTCGCTTTCCTGCGTGCTTTTGTAAGTTCACCGGGTTTGGTTTCATTTCTCTTGAAGTAAACGCCCAGTGCACAAAACGTTGACGAGGAAAGATAGGCATGCCCGTCATTTGGAGATTTAAGGCGTGTTTTCAGACTACACACTACTGCGGAAATGGGCCAATGATGGACGTTTTCCTCGTCTGTATTTCTTAAGTATTTCGCGAACTCCAGAGAAACTTCTCCATCACCTTATTCGCAATTCACCGCAGAAGGACTCGCGTGTGGAAAATTTTCCCTCATATCCACCTTTCAGTCCTATTCGTTCTTCCGAAATCTCTGGGCTACGGCTATAAGACTAGCGCATGCACAAGGGGTGGTTTGAGGGGTGGAGGAGTTTATTCAGTGGGGTTGGGGTGTTAGCCAAGGTGACTTTGAGGTGGCTAACCCCCTCGCCAAGAATCGACGCCACTCACGCATTTTTCACCACCAGTTTCGCAAATGAGTTCGTTTGAACCACTGGTCAAAAGGGGGATGGTGCCAAGATTGCGAGGTGGGTGGAGTTTGCGGGGCTGCAGCGTTGCCAGAGACGATGTCACAGTCGACCTCATTTAGCACATGTCGTACCAGGATTGTTCAATTCTGTTCAGTCAGAAATGCATTGGTCGTGCTGAGGAGCCTCTCCTGCAAGGCACGAATGAGCGCAGGGAAGCCGCGTTGCTTGATTACTAGACAAAGGCACGGGCAGCCGAGAATAATCTACGGGCGTTCTCGGCGGCATCTGATGATGCATTCAAAGCGCGCCGCTGCACTCACACCGCGAGAGGCTTTGGGGCGAGTCATGCATTCCGTGACGGTGCGATCGGTATTGGAGAGCCACGTGTCGATGTGTAGTGCTTGCACGCGGTGGGTTATGGAAATCAGGCATCAATTTTGTGCGAGTGCATGTAATCGTCAGTTCCTCCGCTCGTAAAAAAAGAAAGAAGAAAGCTGAATTTTCTAAAGGCGATCGCCTGCTATCCTACTGTAAGTGTGGAAAACATAAAAAAAAATCTGCGGTTCCACAAATGCACTGAAAAATAAGGTTTTGACAGCTATGTCGTTATCCGGCACACAATATTCTCGAATGCTTTAGCGTAGTTTCGCGAAGTGCCAGAAGTTCTCTGTTTTCCCAAAGCGGAAGGAGCACACGGAGGAAATAGTGTTTAAGATGGACTTACTGCTGCACAAAAATAGGATAATTGCCAGATACGCTAAAATCAGCGCAGCCAGCCTTCACATGAAGATCGCAACAGCCGCGTGCAGAGCGAACTTGTTTAAGCTGTCGCCACTCGGAGCGTCAGAAAATTGATGATTACGTTGTTTACATAATTGTAGCCAAATTGCAATGCTTCCCTTGCGCAAGTCGGCCATGGATGAGCCCTTCCACAACAACCACGAAATAGATGAGGCATAATAATGAAGGGGCTTATTTGTTTAATTTAAGAATCAAATGACTAGATAAGTGGCTAATTGATAAACTAAGATTACCTGCCTTTGCAGGCAGTCTCTCCTGGAACAATTTACTGGAATGTTTCAGCGGAATTCACAAGGGTTGAGGCTTGTTGGAACATTGTATATAGGACGGCTATTTCAGCGCGAACGGCACAAAGACATCGGACAAGACGAAACACTGTGTTTCGTCTTCTTCCTTGTCTTTGTGCCCTTCGCTCGGAAACAGCCGTTTCTTTACTGGAATGTTTTACATACTGCGACAGTCTAACTTTTTGTTGTGCACCGTTAACAAGTTTCTTCGCCTCTTTCCGTGTGATAGTATCCGACACAAAGCCCTTTTCTGTTACGCTTATTATCCACTTCCTTAGAATCATATTCTTCTATCGCAGTATTCATCTAGCTCTGCCTAATTTTCTACGTACTTTTGTGTTGGTAGCGCCTTTCAGAACATGCCACGAGTTCTGTCCCAAATAGTCCGACACGTTCTCTGGCGAGCCTGTGTTTTATCAAAAAGAAAAAAAAAGAGATAGAAAGAAAAGAGAAATAAGATGGTCGACGTCCGGGGGATGTTCTCTCCCATGATTGAATTCGTCGCGTCATTGCACTTATCTCCGTTGTTTTCGAGGCTATACGATCATTTACACGGAGCTCACATGCCTTTTGCTCATTTGTCATAAGATAAGAAAGCAAGTAAGTGCGTGGTAAGACGGCCGTGAAATGAACTTAAACGAGCTGTCGCGCTTAAGCGAAACCATTATGATAGCTTTTATATCTGAGCGGCCACGGAAGCGTAGCAAAATTTGTCCCACCATTCGCTGGGAGCTTATTATCGCCTCGCGCATTACTGCTGTTTGTTAAGCTAGCCCTTACTTCACTCGTCTTCAACATTTTAAGTGCTGTTTTTCCGTTGAAGAAGTGGTTGGCGCATGGCATCAATTTTACTACGGTTCAAACGCTTCATGACGCCTCATAACGTTCGTGCTTCCGGCTTACTGGTGGGCATTCCACGGGTCACGCGTTCAAGCAATACTGTAGAACTGGAGAGCCCGATAATGCAATTAGCATGTCATCAGAATATCCGATTGATCGAAAAAAAAAAGAAAGAGATTGTTTTGTGTGAGATATCGCGGTATGCTTCGTTAGCTTATAACTGCCGGTTTGTCGATTAGTATGTTAACCTGATTAAGATGCGTCTGGAGTACGCGTACATAGACATGACTATGTCGATTTACGAAACGGTTCTTGTTATTGTAGTCACTGCTTATTATAACATGTACGTTTGGGCGAAACCATCTGACGGCCGAAGACCAGATTAAAAATAATTGACCACAGCGGCCCAGCATGACCAAACCATTTTGTCACTTCTCGTAAGGTCATCTCTACCGCCCAACTGAAATTATATTATACAAACATGCATGACTTTCATACTGTGAGGCTGGAAGGGAAGGTTATGTCACAGGTGGCTTGCCAGCTAAGGTGTGGCGCTGCTGAGCTCAGCGATGGGAGTTCGATTTCCGGCTACGGCAAGGAAAGAAAAAAAAAAGAAGTTCGGAGCGCCCCCCACTACCCTCCTTATAGCAACCCCCCCCCCCGTCCCCCACGTGTTTCGCTTCTCATTAGAGCCTGCCTCATAATCGTGACACGGTTCTGGCACGTAGAACCGCGCATTTTGATTTGAATTCCGGGCTTAGTGTTCCAAAAATCTCCTGGGCCAGTGCACACTTAGAGGCTCTGCTTCCTGGATCAGCGTGCACTTGCTTCTGAGTCTACAACCTACAGAAGCGGCCTACTAATTCTTCGCGGGCGTTTCTTCAGTTTTTACGCTCAACCGGGCTGAATGATAACCTATAGGTCCACAGTGGAGAGGCACGTGTTGCCAACCCCCATGACAGTCGCACCACCCATTCTCTTACTCTCTTTTAATCCCTTAATCCCTTTCCCCCAGTGTATGGTAGCAAACCTGGCGCGCATCTGGTTGACCTCCCTGCGTTTCTTTCCTCCCCCTCATCCTGCTCGTTCTTACTAATCAGCATACAGATCTTGCAAAGTCAAGGCGCACCAAGGCCCAGTAACAAGCGTGTGCAAGGGAAACTGAGTAGAAGCGCCTAGCAACGAGAATCCGGACCGTAATCGCAGGTTACATCAGAAGCGTTGGACGTATACAAAGGAAGGCTTGGGTTATTTGAGCAAAGAAAAAAAAAAGTTCCTCTGATTCCTAGAAGATGAAGCACCGATTCTCGAGTGGTTCTTCCCCCCCCCCCCCCCCCCCTCATTGTTCACAAGTACAATCGTGAGTCTCACATCGCGGACGATTAAGGTATGCACAGAAAAAAAAAGAAAAAAAGAAAAGCAAAGATTACGCGTTCTCTCCCCAAATGCAAAATTCTCTCTCTCTCTCTCCCTTCTTTATTTTTTTCTTGCACTTTCTGTACACAATGCTCCCGGGCTTAGAAGCAAGCACATGTTCTTGGAATGGAATGGGCGTAAGAGATAGCTTTTAGCAGGTGTTTCACATAGGTAATACACTCTTGCCGAGGCACTGCAAACGTATTGTTTCCCGTAATGCCTTCTGCGTATTGTCATTGACCTCGTGTTCGGTAGGCTGGTCTACTTTACCTTTTTATTTGCATTTCTAAAGAAGTAATAAATGTTGGCCTTGACTCGGTGGTTGGGCTGTTGTTGTTGCTCTCAGACTGTGAGTCAGTGTGACCACCTCCTTCGATGATATTCTGAAAAGCATAGCAGAAGAAATAATGGGTCATGCTTTGTCGTAGTCCGATGCAAATGTCGTCCAAGGGATATGGTCCTACGTCAGCACACGGCATAGACGTTAGCGCCACTGTTGCGGCAATACCGCAGTTTCCTAATTTTGGTTGCACATGCTGCAGATCGCCGCAATCACAGCCACTGCATGAGGAGCTTATACTCTAGAAACTGTGGCTCGAATTTTAAGTTACGAGCAAGCTACTTCATGCGTTTTACACTGGCATGAATGGTAAACGTCCATGTAATTTTATTGAATAAACATGTCCTTCGAACAAAAAGCGCAACATTATCAAGTGGGCTGAGACATCGCGTCCGCAGGTGCTTGACGCGTGCGGTTTTTTGTGGCTTCTGAAGCTTATGTCCCAGTTTGGCCATGATGATACCCACTGTACATTTATACCGTTTTCGATAACTGATGTAGCTGTAAGGCTTCGTTCGCTAGCACTTGCACAATGAAACGCGACTGAATTCACCGACGATCGTTTGCGTATCTTGTACTTGACTCTGCAGTTTCGTCATCCACCACGAATATTGTCATCCACCACGAACATCTCGGGCGAGCGAACTTCTGTGTCACCTGCGACTTGGCGTATATCGTTCACGAATGCCCACTCATTTTGTATATGAAAGGGCAGCAGCTCTGCAACATTAGACTACCGGAGCTGCAAGAACACGGTTGCCCATCTTATTTACGAATGGGTCCGTCTTGACTGGAAGAAAACATCGCTTTCGTATTCTTTCATTGGCCGCTGCTACTTTGGCTTACGATATGCTTTGCTGTGAAGCAAAACGTTTCTGCGCCACATTTAAAAATTTATTATAAATTATAGGCCTAAAGACACAATATAATAATGGTTCGTGGCTGTTACACTTAGCATCAAGCTTAGCAAAAAAAATATTGAAGTCGACAACCAAGCAGTCTTGAAGTGGAAAGAGCGCGAACATGGGAAAATCTGCAATATTTCTCATCTACAGGCGCACTTAAATTGGTGAGGCAGTCGATGTTAAAACACACGCTTGTGCTCAATTGGAAGAGTACGTACAGGATATTTATTTCTCAGAGTTTGGTCGGAGTGTATTTTTGTTTTAGGCGAGGCAAAAATCTTCACGTTGAGCGTTTTCCGCGTCCCCGGGCGCCAGCCCGTAAACCCGCTTCGCTGCGCAGCGGCATACCACTCATCATCATCATCAGCCTGTTTAGGTCCACTGCAGGAAATATGCGTCAAAGGAAATATGCATCAGCCACGCCTGTGGTGAGATGGAATGCTGCTTTGTCTATACACTTTGCTGAAAACTTGCGTAAAGAGCAGCTGGCTGGCAGTAGGTATCGGAATGGTCGCAGAGGCTTCAATTATTGTAGTGGGCGCTTAGTACTACATTTCAGCACCGGGTTGCCACGAATGGACGTACGACAGACGCAAAAAACGCAGATCATGGGCCTCATTTTCGATCTTTCTGGAAATTACAGTTCAATAAATGCTGCTGCCGAGGTATGGTCTTGGCCACTTGAAATACCTCTGTCGATGAGTAGGAGGTGAGGCCGGCAGGAAAAGTGGTCAGCGACAATAACACGAAATCTGGAAAGCCACGAATCTCTTTGAAGAACATCGTAGACCCGAACCTTGCCGAGAGTTTCTTTTTTTCAGCCCTTCTCACAGGGACGCGGAGTGCACGTGTTCGTTTTTTAGTTTGTTCTGACCATGCAAAATTATCATGGTGTGTAAGGATGTCTTCCTTGTGGGATCTTTGAAGACTTGGCTTGGCTGTCAGACGCTCAAAGATACGGCGAACTCCATCGCAACTGGCACTCGGCTGCTGATCCGAAGGTCGCGGGATCGAATCCCGGTCGCGGCGGCTGCATTTCGATGGAGGCGAAATGTTGAGGCCCGTGTATACGGTGCGATGACAGTACACGTTAAAGAACCCCAGCTGGTCGAAATTTCCGAAGATCTCCACTACGGCGTCTCTATAATCATAGCGTGGTTTTTAGGACGTAAAGTACCAGAATTCAATTAGCGATAGTTTTGTTTACATGTACCGCGTAGGAAGAGCCGCCGTCGGCGATTGACATCATGCTTGCTTGGCACCTGGGTGCCCCGGGTTCGATTCCAACTCCCACGTAATCAATGTTACTTTGACGATTGTCTGTGTCAGTCAGTGTTGTCTATGACATTTGTCTGTGTTTTTTGTTATGTCTATATTTCAATCGTAAGATAAAAAAAATACGGTATGTCTTTCTCTTGTTTAACCCACCGCGCAAAATATGTTATGGAATTTTCAATGTCCATTCTGGTTGGCCTTTGGTTAACGTAAGCCGTGTTAATATTCAATCCCCGGTGGCACGCATTGCCCGGGCAGAACACAGCGGGTATGAGCGACATCTCTGATCGTGTTATTATTAATCATGAGATAGGCGAGAAATACACCATGTTAGTGATATCCAGGTCAAGCATTCATGTTCATCATATAATGATTCCTTACCATCCAAATTTCGGTATTTACTAAGGGAACGAGACGGCCAGGAGATCGCCGAGCCGTAGGCGGTTAGGTAGATACCTAGACAGACACTACCAAAGTTGCGCAAGCTCACCAAGAAATTCCTTCGCATTTAATATTAACATCGATCATGTAGAAGCTGCTTAAGCTGCCGCAGTGCTTTACCGGCTGAGATGTGCGATGGTAGCAGGAGGTTTTGAGTTATATTCCCGGCGATGAAGACCATTCTTTGATGGAGACAGAATACAACAGCCGTGAAGCCAATTTACTCGAACGTCAAATAAGCTGAAGTTGTCGTAAGTGATACAAAGCCCACCTCTATGTAGTGACTCAAAAATATTGTAGTGTTTGAACGTAAAGCTAAACAATAGGGCAGGTTCTAAGAGACCGAATGTAGATAATCAACTGCTAGTATGATACATTGCTCAGGAGGACACGCATACCTATGTGCTGTCACGAGCAAAATTTTGCATTTTATGGCACACGCAAAAAAAAGTCTGGGATAACTCAGCAGCGCAATATCACCTGAATAATTTGTCGACCGAATAGGAGCAATTAGGCTGGGCCTCCATCTTCTTACAGGAACATTCTCAGGCTGCAGTGATAAAAAAGGAAAAAGAACGCGTTGCGGCAAAAATCGGTTTCTAAAATACTACTCTTAACAGTACCGCAAAGGTTACTGAACGGAATCACGTGATTTATGAATCTCGCAGTAACATGCCTAACAGAGGCGCGATGATGATCGCTGAATCGAATTAAGAGAAGGCCGAATTCGTCCCATGTCCACTGCTACTGGGCAATATTCGCTTTTCTCGTTAACGACTTGACATACACTCGCATAACAAAGAGTAACAAAATCGAGCACTGTGCTATATAAGCTCCCTTTTACCCTACATTTCCTTTTTTTTCCACAGTCTATTACGTCAAGATCGTGTCGACCGAGAACAGCGTTGCGAATGACGGCAGCTCTGCACTATTCTATTCGAACGGCGCGTCTTTCCAAGATGTCAAGAAACAGAGAAACGTTTTGGCTTAAATAATTATGATTTGTTTCATTCCTATTCAACATGAACTAAATCGTGAGTTGCATGAACTGCTCAGAGCTGGACTAAGCAAAAAGAAAGCAACATTGAAACCGATCGACTGTTCTCGTAGCTCACAATGGTGTCCAGTGTAGTATATAATAACCGGCGTCGCAGCCCAGGATTCGCACTTGTGCAGGTCTTCGAGCAACAGCCATCCCGCACATCACAACAGCCATGAGGGCCTTCGTAGCCATTGCTCTTCTCGCCACCGGTGAGGCTCCAGTACTTTGTTTTCTATTGTAACAATAACATACTGTTTTGTTAAAGATAAGTTTAAGGTGTACTGTGGGCGATGCTCACGCGTTAAATCTCTGCTGAGTTTATGTCGCTTAAGAAGAACATGAACGGGCTTGTCATATAGTTTGCCCCAAAATGTTTACCTGCCGCATTTTGATGGAGGCACAACGTTGAAGCCCGTGCACAGTGCGATGTCAATGCGCGTTAACGAAGTCCAGGTTATCGAAATTTCTGGAGTCTTCCCCTACAGCGCCTCTCATAATCTATCGTGGTTCTGGGGCTTAAACCCCACAAATCAATCGATATGTTTAGCTCATGCGCGCAAAGCACAGTTTTGTGTGGAAGTTGTTGCTGTACAAATTTGTAAGACATTTACGCCCCAACCCCCTCCCTAAAGAAAAATGAGGCATAGGGTTATTCACGCATGCACTCCAACACACATTCAAAATCCAATAACGTCACTGTGTGTGGTACGGATTCGTCGCTGTATTTTTTGTGTGTTGGTTTAAGCGTTTGTGCCTGGCCTTGTATTTACTTTTGTTTCGTTTTTTGCTCTCGTAAACCCCTGAAAAATTTTTGTGTACAGCTTTTTGCTGGGCAAGTTGATAAGCATTGCTTCAACTGAAGCACTTTTTCGTGAACAAATTTCCTGTGGCAAGTGGGACGCTGTGGTTTAATCGTTCACGATATTAAAACGCTGCAGACAACGTGTAATTGAGAGCTTTTTAACAAAAGCAGGCACACAACTGCTAAGTGTTGGGACACCTTTAGACAGACTGGGTGCCTATGTAGAAGTTTTAAGCTCTGCGAGAATACAGTAGTAATTATTTTGAAAGAGGACAATTGCCATCAGATAAATTAACCATTTTAAAAAGTCTATTAAAGAGCAGTGCCACATCTGAAGCACTGAACACTACTGTGCGTAGATCGGAAGAAATACAGCCAAACAACAGATTGTTTTCCTTTCGTGCAATCCGGAGTAGCACTGATCTGCAATTTAAATAAAAATAAATTATTATAGAACGTTGAGCGTCAAAACAGGAGACAATATTGTGTTCGAGCTTTCCTACGGCTTTTAAAACAGGTTACTGACTCATTCGTAATGTAACACAATGTTGCTGAATTGCGGAAATATAAGAGTGGGTTTACTCTACACAAATCTTGTACAGCGGCAACTGCAGTTTCTCCACTGCTGTTACTTAACGGGGCGGCGACAGTTCGCGTAATCGGTAACATTATGTTAACACTGGCAATTCAATATATCAATTTACGGGGAATCGTCTCCGGTTATAAACGCTGTGAGGGTAAGAACCATAAACTCGTTCTCACTAGTTTCATGAACCTCTTGTTCCTGCGAGAGACAAATGTGCGTTTTACATAGGGTAGCGCATTCCAGAGAGAATAACGGGATCATGACTATGTTAAGTCGTTAGTACATTGCTACGTTTCTTAATATATTAGGTTGTGATGTGTATTGACTGGTATTGTGAAGTTATGGGCTACTACTACAAAACGTAACATTAATAGGCTTTTGCTACTCGGAAAGGAAGCTATTCTACAAAAGAGCTATTTGAAGAAAACAAAATAACGTCAAATCTCCTTACTCATGTCGTATCCTGTAGAAATTACAATTTGCTGATAAAAAAACAAGAAAACAATTCCTAAAAAACGCGTCTGCCCTCGTACCGTGCCCGGGCACCCGTCCCACACGCGGATCGGAAAGATGGATGATAAAGCACTCCCGAACAAGTTATTGTACACAAACCTTGAGCTACAATGTACCCGCGCAACTGAATGAACTAGCGAAACACGTAAATAAAATATGGTTTTGACGTGCAAGCAAGTGAGCGATATCTTTGTATTTCGAAAGTTTCATTTGTCTGTTTGGATCTCGTAAACAAATATAGTATTTTTTCGCATTTGTTTTAAATGTTCTAATCACATGTGTACGGCACGTGCATATTCCATGCTGTCAGCTCTAGTTTTTCTTTTCTGCACTGCTGTTAATTTTAATTGGATAATAGTATATATTTGTATGTCTATATTTGTATGCGTATATAGATACGTGTGTGGATATATGTGTATATCATCTATGTAGCTGCGTTTATACCCAACGTGCACTGCTGTTATTGCTTCGCGATGGCCCCCTGGCCCCGTCAAGCTGCATGCTTACAGCATTCTTGCTAGGGTGGTCCTCAACAATGTACTCTGTGCATGTTGAAAATAAAATTTGACGACTTTATTGACCAGCCACTGTGGTCTAGTGGCTATGGCATTCGGCTGCTGCTCCGAAGGTCGCAGGGTCAAATTCCGACCGCGGCCGCTGCATTTCGATGGAGGCGAAATGTTAAGGCCCGTGTACTGTGCGATGCCAGTGCACGTCAAAGAAGCGCAGGTGGACGAAATTTCGAGATCCCTCCACTACGGTGTCTCTCATAAACATATCGTCATTCCGGAACGTTAAAACCCCAGAAATTATCAATCGTGCCTTGACTTTACAAATTCTGTGCGTTCGTTCCAATATGCAAAACTGTAGTGCACGAGCAATGGGGAAGGAGAAGGGTGGAAAACCAGACCAGTTGTTATAAATTCATGGCGACAAATGCGCAAACACACACTGCGCTCGTCTGTGTTTCCTCACTTCTTCCAGTGTATGTATGTGGATTTATCGCCATGGGAAGGGAGAGCTTAACGTTACTTAGTAGCTCGTTAGTATGCAGAACGTGTTAAACACGGATTTAGGGTTGTCCTCAATGGCATCAATTAGGGAGATATTTTTTTCTGTGCTGGTAAATTTCCTGCTTGCCAGCATATGCCTGCGCATTCTGTGACCATGCGGTGTGCACAAAGGACCCGCCTGTCTATCCGAAAGGCTCAATATCACACGCAGTGACACCGAAGAACAAGGTGTAAAGTTAAACTATTGGAATTTACGTGCAACACCACCGTGGGATTAGGAAGGGTGGGGGACTCTAGATTAACTTTGACCACCCGGCCTTCTTTCACTAGCACCTGAATGAAAATACACGCGTATTCTTGAATTTCGCCCTCATCGAAATGCAATAGTCATGACACGAAGTTCAAACACGTTTTCGAGCTCAGCAGCGCGTCACGTTGCTTGCTAGGCTACCATGCCACGTATAACGAGCACCAACAATACAGTGTGCGTGAGAGAGAAGTAACTTTATTGAAAGGAAAGGGGAAGGGTGATCTCGGAGCTTCTATAGTTGGGGCCCTACGTCCAGGCCTTCACTGGCCATGGGTGCTCGCCGGACTTGATCCAGGAGCGCTAGTTGCACCCCCGGGCCAGAGCTGGTGATTTGTGCCTTCCACTACTCTATACTAGGCAATAAAGTGCTGCCGAGATGATAGGCTAAGTCGCTTGGTTGCTTCGCGCAGCCCTGCGAGACGTGGAAGAGAGTCGGCCTACCACCGCACCACGGAGCACGGACAGACGGCGGGGTATAGTGTCGGATATATTGCGTGAAAATTTCAGTAGATGCGAGAGATCTGTCTGAATTTTTCGAAGCTGTACTGAAACGGGTCTAATGCAGAGCCTGCCTGTTGTTTTCCTGTAAACATCTGCATGACATAAGTACAAGAAAAGTGTAGCAAAAATAGCGCCTCAAAACTTCACGGTCATGGATATGAGTGAACTAGAAACTAGAAAATGTCGCTTCTCTGCTCCCGAAGGTAACCGATTTTGGTTTATTTTCTTTTATGTGTGTCACTGCTTCAAAAATTTTATCTACTGCTAAACTGGAAGTGCTATTATAGTTAACTTCCTTGCTTTCCGCACAACTTTTATCGCTCTTATCCACTTATGCTTTCAAGTTCATGTATGCCAGTACCAAATTTCTACAATTGTGGAAGACAACACCAGCAAAATATTCCAAAAAAGTAAATCATTCTTCGCCACAGTTGTCCGGCTGTGTTCGATTTGAGACGTGTATTACGTGTAAGAAGGGCAGGAGGGAGATGATCACGATAAAAATGTCAATGTATGATTGTCAGAGGTTCGGAATTAATTCTTCATTTCTTCATAAGAATGCAAGGAAAAATAATGTAAGTGCCACAGCCACCACGCTGTGTGAATTGTTGAAAGACGGATGTATTGTTTTGTGACCTGAGGTTGCTTAAATCCGTTTGTAGAGGAATCGAATATTTGTTTATGGTTCTCTCTTTTTTGGACAATTTCAGCCTCTGTGACCCTTGCTGGCCCCCTTTCCACTGAGAAGACGGATAACTTTGGCAGTGGAAGCCTTGGAAGTAACGCGGCCGGTGTGGGAGGAACTGGTGGTGGCCTCGGTAGTCTTCCAGGCCATAGCTTAGGTAGTGGCCTCTCAGGGTCCTCCAGTGGACCAGCAACAGCTTCGCCTGCAGGATTCCCAAGCATTCTTCCTGGAAGTTCGAGCTCTTCGTCTTCTAGTAGTTCCGGATTCGCAGGACGTCCTGGCTATTTCGGTTTCGCCGCAGGAGGAGGTCTTGGTGGTCAGGGTAGCCATGGTGGTTACGGTGGCTCTTATGGTGGGCCTGGTTGGTACCCTGGATATTACGGATACGACGGCTTTGGTGGTTACTACGGCAACGGCTACGGTCAAGGCGGTTTTTATGGCAATGCTTTCTACCCAGGCTACGGATACGGCTCCAGCTACGGCCTTGGACCTAGCTTCGGCCCTGGCTTTGGTTCTGGTTTTGGTTATGGCTCTAGTTTCGGCGTTGGTTCCGCCTTCGGCTCCCTCCCTGGTTCCGGGTCAGCTCCAGCCGGCTCAGGGGCTGGTGCAGGATCCATCTCTGGTACTGGCTTCCAATCTGGCTTCGGCTCTGGTGCGGGCTTCGGCTCGGGCCCCGACTCAGGTCTGGCCGGCTCAGGAGCCGCCTCCGGTTCCACCTCTGGTTCTAGCTCTGGTTTCGGCTTTGGTTCTGGCTCAGGTTCCGGTTGGAGTGCTTTTAGAGGCCAATATGGCTCCTCCTTTGGCGGTTCCCCTTCGCTCCAAGGTTCATTCACTCAGTTCGCCGGCCAGCGTCCTTCTGGATTCCCTTCTGCTTCTAGCCGTTTAAACAGCGGACGGGGCCCTTTTGTTCAAGCACCTCTAGGATCAAGAGGCAGCTCTGCCGGACTTAGCTCCAGGTAAGCCTCTATAGAAGGTGCTTCTAATAAGTCTCAGTTGTGCTTAAACTTTGCAGTCGCCAAAAGTCGTCGTTTACGTTATAAAAGTGATGACGAGTGCGTGCATTGGTTACTGCAGCTATTTCACTAGATTCTTATACCTAAGTTATTCCTTCATAAAAAATAACTTCGTGGGAAGGCGGAGGCCTTTATAGAGAGACTGAACATTTTAATAAATGAATGGGGCTGGCGATTTGGTCGGGGTAGGGACACAAGCGCCCCAGCTTATTTGTCGGTCTCGAGTCCTTGGACATCGGCGGCTCCCTCGGCGTGCCGGACGGCCCAGAGTTGATCGGCGAGGCAGTGGATGAGCAGGGACGCCTCTCACCGCGCCCCGCGGTTAGAGACTCCCCATTCAATAGAGACTACTGCTGTGCATTCCCTGTGCATGCCTACAGCATGTGCTGCAGCGCCGCACTGCCTCCGCACACTTTAAAGGCGTTAGACGAGTAACAGCATGGGTCTGAAGAGGTGAAAAAAAAAATTGCTGATTGATGAATGTCGCTAAAGCCGGCACGTCTACAAGTCTGCTTACTGTAACGTTGGCTCTACTGACATTCCCTAGTCAGCATTTTTTTCATAGCTTTATAGGAGACATTTATGCACATCTATGTTATGAATTATCGAAAAGAGCTCACCGAGTCACTGTTCCGGGAAAAAGAATGTACAATCGTAGCTTTCTCGCGCTAGCGTGAATGTTTTGACATAACTCAAAAGTGCAACTTGTTCAGGCTCCCACACTTTCCAGATTTTACACTTACCTTTAGCCTCCTTCCTTTTACCTCGAATTCGGTAAAATCTTTCATGGTTTATGCAAGGGTTCAGCCGTTGAAAATAAATTGTGAAGCAGAATTAACCGAATACGAATCGCGAAAGGTGTCAGTTGTATCAGCATTTTCAAATAATTCACAGCAGCTTTCTAACTGCCCAGCAGCCTCAGTGTGGTCCAGGAAAGAGATGAAACGTCCGTTAGTTAATGACATCCGTAAATAGTCTACAGGGATCCTGGAACCTTTCTGCAAAGGAGTGCAACCACGTGCACTCCTTTCAACAAGTGACGTCACAAGGAGTGTCGACAAGTTCACTTGAGGCAGAACTATAACATTGGGGATTTAATGATCGCGTAAGCATCCTCAGTAATGCTTTATATGTTCGTTTGGAGCTCAACAAGAAATTAGGAATTTTTTTAAGGACACCAAAACAAGTCTAGCGGCATAGTCGGTGTGACGTAATCTGTTCCAAGGAAACCAAACTGCCAATTTTCTGGTGCCTGCAGTACAATAATATTTGCCTCGCGTGCCCATACGAGCCTCCACGACCAACTGGCATCGTGTCCTTACTATGCTAAAAATGTAGTGGGCTCCATTAAGTAAATGATGTGCTTCCGTTCATGCTTGCATTTTGCTTTTGCGATGACTTTATGCTTACTTAACAGACCGTTAAGCAAAAGAGTGGTTTGCACCCTAAAATTGAGATTTATTATACGCGGTGCGCAGCGCCTATAGGGGCGCCACTGAAAGCCGCGTAGCGGCGGCCGTTGGAACCGCTGATGGGTCGCGTAGCAGACGCCTCGCTTCCCTGCAAGCATGACGGAAGTGCGCGCGTGCGATTTGCCGCTTGTGCGCGTCCCAGAAAATTACTTTTGCGGGGATAGTGTGCGCAAAGGAGTTGCACATTATAATAGTGGGCATGTGTCCGATGTCACAGCTGTGTGGAGCGACAATGTCACCATACCCGCCAAGTGTTTGCCGCAGACAAGCGTCCACAAGCTCCCCTACGATGTCCACTTCGCACCGCTTTCTTTATAACGTCCCGATCACTAATGCCTGCATGCGTTGACGCGTGAACCAACGTTTGTTCTCGACACAGTAGCTTCGTTTACGTGCCATGTGTTTATATAGTAGATTTTGAGGGATCGCTGTCGCACCGGCGCATGGATTTCACGGCTGCGGCCACGCGAAGGGTCAGCGTTGGTACAACTTTGAAACCAGCACAATCAACTTGTGAAAATATATCTCGGCAGCTTGCGCTCGTGGCGCGAGACTTAGTCACTGCGGAGCTGGTGGTCACCTAGCTTGTCATAACAGCTTGGCTACGTATTTGCTATGTTTTTTTGCAAGCTATTACCAAGTGTTGCAAAATGGCGTTAGATTCTACGTGATCGTCAAAGCCTTCAATGCGCACAGGTGTCATGTTTTACTGCCAATATGCATATAGTTGGGGCGAGTGCACACCGAACATTCTGCACCGGTGATCGCATTCCAGTGCCATCAATACGTAGAATGCAGCCGATTTCATGCAGCACACGTGTGATTCCACGGCGCTTTTGTAAAGGACCCGTCACCTGCCCCACATTCTCTGGCATTGTGCTTCGCACCATTCGTTTTTCAAGAGAGCCTAGGCATCGCGTCTTATCAGTAATAACAACCTCATGTGCATTGTATAGCGTCTACAGTGCAGGCGAGGCGACCAAGAGTAAACGTAGTAGCGTTCGCTGAAGACGTAGCGACATAAATGGAGAAATAAAAACACGGTAATCGTTCTAACACTCTGAGCACACATGGTAGAGCAAAAAACCGAAACGAAAGACTTAGGAAGAAGTGGAGAAGAAACAACAGGTTGGACGCTGAAGTCTTTCGTTTCGGTTTTTT
The DNA here is from genome assembly GCA_013339685.2 of Hyalomma asiaticum. Classification (NCBI taxonomy): domain Eukaryota; kingdom Metazoa; phylum Arthropoda; class Arachnida; order Ixodida; family Ixodidae; genus Hyalomma; species Hyalomma asiaticum. The sequence goes on along the minus strand of JABSTT010003999.1, from coordinate 5,409 downwards.
GCGCTACCATGTGTGCTCAGAATGTCAACCAACTCGCCCAGCAACAAGTTTTGCATAACTACGGTTCTAACACTGCGGTAAACAAAGCGCGATTGATTTGTTTCGGCAATGTTCCACCGCAATCCACCGCCGCCGTCGCTCATGAAATAGCACCGGAAACCTGTAGAAGTGCATTCCTGGCGATTTTTTTGTGTGTGTTTCAGCAGCCGACAACGCAGCAGTTACTTTTCGACATCGCTGAAGCCCGACAGAGTCGTTAAATCACGATGAAAGCACATCCATCCGTGCACTCGCGTACACCCACGTGGGAACACTGCTCGCCCGGACCCACCAACGCTTCCAAGCCGTGGCGGCAGATGGCGTCGTCGGCGCTTTGCGCATCGCCTATAGTGTTCAATGTGACAGTGCCTGTGGGATGTTTACCTATTATGGCGACTTTGTCTAAAATGTAGGGCAAACATTGCGTATTCGCTTCAAGCTACTGCTTTGACGATACAACGTAACATAAAAGTACGCCTATTTAAGCAGGTATGCTGAAAACTGCTAACTAAATTTCGTACATACTTGTATTTCGTCCCTGCTGTCATGGAAATTAAAAAAGAAGATAAAATGAGCGCTCGGTTCGCCTATGAGAAAATCTACTGGAAGTGTTGTAAGGCCGCTGCGTTTTCTTTTTATTGTCTCGCAACACTCTGCTCATCTTTAAAATTTTTTGGGGGGTTAATCGCTTCACGTCATCCACAAACACTTGGAGAAATTCTAAAATTCTAGGTTTTCATTGGAGATAACATCTTGCTTAGAGGCTACCATTTTTTCTCTTCCAGCTCACCATCTTCCTCCTCTAGCCACTAACCAAATGATGTTACTCTCCCGGGGCGTCCTATGAGAATCATGGTAAGTATGAGTTGTGCGATAACTACGTACACTCGTAACCGTTGGCTCCTGTTCAGACGGTGTTTCGTAGCGATTCGGTGAATCTTATCGTCCTTCATTGCTTCCTCACATGTTGGTCTTCCTAAATAATTGTCCCAGTCAATGTCTAATATGATTAGGTTCGACGAATAGTTATGACTTCAAGTAAACAACGCTTACGAAATGCGCATGCCAACACTTAAGCACGACCTAAAAAATTCGGGCCCTCTGGGGGGGGGGGGGGGGGGGCGGGAGACATACATGGGAGTCTATTAATGTCATCTTTCGATCTTGATCTTTCTGGACAGTTTTCATTTTAAGGATACCAATCAAAAAAGTGGGAATGCTCTCAGGAGCAAGTCACAGTTATTTCGAAGTGATTGGCTTTCTCGATTATCCTAATGGTTTTTCTTGGAGCATTACATCTCTAGAAAGTTTTTTACGTTTCTGTCTGCCCATTTGAATACTTTTAGGGCGGGAATTGTTGATATTATTGATAAGTTGGGCGTGGGCAGATGGTTTCTGTTTCGCAAAACACGTACAGTATGTTTAAATCGAATTTCTGCCTGTTTCAGAGCAACGGTGATGAATTAACGGGGATATCAAGGAGCAAGAACGACTACTCATGCAGGAACTTGAAATTTTGCACCAATTCTTTGGAATGACCCGCAATAAAGAGGATATTTAAAGTGCAATAATGAGGCGCGTCTCTATTTAACGGCGCGAAATATTCGTATGCTGCAATGGAAAGACAATGGTGTGTCCATAAGCTGCCGAGCTTCGCGGCTGTCACGAAGGACAGCAAACGTTGGGGGGTTTTGAATATAGGGGGACGCATTTTTGATTCGGAATTGTTGTGGTTCGGGCTGGTTGGTAGTGTAGCGCCATGCAAAACAACGCGCAAGACGGACAGTACCAGGAGCGCCCTTGTTATCGCCTGTTCTTTTGTCCGCCCCGTTTGTGCATGGTTTAACATATGGAAATGCTTTTATATTACATTAACTTAGTTTGCCTGTGGCGCCCACGGTGGCAGTTCAGCGTCCAGAGTGTTGACTTGAGAAGCTCGAGGTCGCGGGATCAAATCCCAGCCACTGCAGCCGCACTGGGCCAAATACAGGTAACACCCGTTTGCAAAGGAAAATGAGCCTCCACCCATTTGTAGTACAAAGCTGCAAGAAATCCATGCGGATTTTCCAGGAATGAAAGCCATATTGAGGCCCACATGCTTCGTGTTGTCGATAAATTCGCCCTAGCGCTGTCGATTCCTGGCCTCCTGGTTAGCTCAATTGGCAAAGCGAGCGCCCAGGACAGGAGCTGGCGACTGGTTCGAGTTCTGGAAAAGGACGAATCTTTCGCCAACTAAGAGGCTTGCATTGATAATAATAATAATAATAATAATAATAATAATAATAATAATAATAATAATAATAATAATAATAATATAATAATAACGGCAGATCCACTAATGTGAAAGGTGGCAAGGTGCAAAGCATGTGGCGATGCGCTTGTGTTCCTTAGAGGAGGAAACAGCGGGCTTGCTTTACCATGGCCACGACGACGACGTTTAGACGCCGACAGCCAGACCGCATTAGCAGAAGCGGAGGGGTTCCGCGGTCGCAATGACGCGTGCATGCATCACTCATGCACAGCCACAATCCTGCAGCAAGACGCAGCGTTTTTCTACATCACGCAATGCACAAGATACAGCTACACTAACGCGAAACCTGGGAAGGTCAGTGGTATGCGTTGATGCGCCAGTGTTTCCCACAGGAAACGTCAGTCGCCGTTAATGGGCTTGCTTTACTGTAGCCACGACGATGACGTTAGACGCCGACAGCCCGCGTGCACTAGAAGAAACTCGTTAGAATCGCTTCTGACATGACAACCCTACACATACACTGTCTGTGTTCACTGCATCCAGGATTGGCCCACTAATGCACATGCACACATATTGCCTGACCGCACTGCCTCCAGGATGAGCCCACCGCGACGACAGCAGAGATACGCCGCAGGCTAGCCCCAAGGTGCTGCGCATCTTATAATAATAATAATAATAAATTTCGTGGGTTTTACATCCCAAAACCAAGCTATGATTTAGAGGGACGGCGCAGTGGAGGGCTTCGGAAATTTCGAACGGCTGGGTTTTTTTAACGTGCACTGACATTCCACAGTACAGGGCCTCAACATTTTGCCATTTATCTAAACGCAGCCGCCGTGGGCGGGATTCGATCCCACGACCCTTGGACCAGTAGCCGAGTAGTATATTCACTAGACCACTGAGGCGGGGAGGCTTTCATTTCTGAGAAATCCATATGGGCTTCTTGTAGCGATATGCTATAGATGGATGCTGATTTCCGTTTGGATAACTGTTACTCCACCTTCCTGATTTCCGCAGAACGCATTTACCATAAAACACGCCGTGCAGGTTAAAAAACCACAGTGGTGTAAATCACTCCGGAGCCCTCTACTAGAGGGCGCGGCTCATAATCATATCGTAGTTTGTGCATTTGAAATACCATCACTTATTACTATTTATCCCGCTCTCATACAATGTGACGACGTGCGACTTATAGCCCCACCACTGGGGCCTAGTCACTCGGCTGCTGATCAACGGTGGCTATTGCACTCGGCTGCTGCTCAGAAGGTCACGGGAGCGAATCCCGGGTGCGGCGGCTGCACCTATATGGAGGCAGAATGTTGAGGCCTGTGTACTACGCGATGGGAGTGCACGTTAAGGAACCCCAGGTGGTCGAAATTTCCGGAGCCCTCTACTACGGCGTCTCTCATGATGATATCGCGGATTTGGGACGTAAAACACGTAACAGACCAATGAGTGCGACCTTAATTCCTCAATATGATATCTTCGAAAAAAGAATAAAATAAATATCCCAGGCAATCAGAATAACTACTGAGCCTTCCACTATGGGGCGTACCTCATAATCGCAGTGTGGTTCTGGCATGTAAAACCCCAACAATTATTATGAAAAAGGAAGGAACACTGTAGTGAACGTCTTGTCAAGTGGGCTTGTCACTACGAAGGCAAATCTATAGAGCAATTTTACCACCAGCAGCGAAGAAGTTGTGGCTTTCGCTGAGGGTCGGAACGCTAAAGCGAGGCACGGTTACGCAGCGCATTGTTATAAATGGGGAACTCACCTCGGGAGACTAATGAAAGCTTATCTTCGGTCCCTGAAACTCTTTAGCCTCCATAAATGAGCTCGCGTTTGTTAGAAGTGAAACTTTTATTCCAGGTTTCGTAGCAGTCACGAGTGAAACTTTATTGAGTTAAGGGAATTGTTTATCACTGAAAAATGTCATGTTTCGTTTGTGAAAATATTTGAAGCTTGGTCATCGTTCACTTGAGGAAGATGCCGCTTGGAAGCTTAGGCAGATTTCATTGTTGAGACTTTTTATTTGATGAGGGTAGTCTAGAAACTGTGGTTGTTGAGAAAAGTGCCACTTGTAGGTGGCATACCGTACTCGTGTTTTCAAGCGCAGTAGACTCATTTAGCTTTGGCATGGGCATTAACTTCGCACACAGACAGGCGGATGCTGATGTTCGCTTTCATAACCGTTACTCTACCTAGCGGGATTCCGCACAACGCGCGCGCGCGCGCGCGCACTCACTCACACACACACACACACACACACACACACACACACACACACACACACACACACACACACACACACACACACACACACACACACACACACACACACACACACACACACCGCCCCGCCACGGTGGTCTAGTGGCTAAGATACTCGGCTGCTGATCCGAGGGTCGCGGGATCGAATCCCGGCCGCGGCGGCTGCATTTCGATGGAGGCGAAATGTTGAGGCCCGTGTGCTGTGCGATGTCAGTGCACGTTAAAGAACCCCAGGTGGTCGAAATTTCCGGAGCCCTCCACTACGGCGTCTCTCATAATCAGAACTGGTTTCGGGACGTAAAACCCCACAAAACAACACGCACGCACACACACACACACACACACACACACCGTTTCCAAGTAAAGCAATGACCCGTTATGGTATATGTGGCCAGTGAAACATTGGCTCTTCGTCCCCTGACGATGTCCGTGAAGGCATTAAGTAACCTGCTGCGGAACAGGCCGCATGCCTCATACGTGGACTGTCGTCTCGCAAACCAAGGATTTGCGCGGCATCATCTTAGGAGAAAGAAATCCGGTAGGTCCCAAGCGGTAATGGAATCGATGTCATGTGAAGCAATCAGCAAGGAATTTACCTATGCGAACTTTTTGGCATTACAAGTGTTACGACTATGATTAACGTCGAGTGCAAACGAAGAGCAAGCACCATCACCACTACTGCTGATGCAATAGGTATGTTTGAGATGTGTAAAACCTGGAAAAGCCGCCGTGATAAAGTGGTAGCGTGGTTCCATGGCACTTCGGTGTCCCAGCTTCTATTCCTGCGCCCATGTTGCGTGCCAGGCTGAGGCTTGTTTGTGTCTGCATGCTATGTCTACATTTC
>JABSTT010003998.1:0-22076 GCA_013339685.2 Hyalomma asiaticum | reverse complement strand
GTAAAAAAGCTGTAGGTTGTGATAACCTCTGGTTATGTGGTCCCGACTTACATGCACAAGAATCATTTTACAAAAGAAAACTAGCTGAGAAAAATTTCTTGCCTATGCACGTGTCTTTGTGGTGTAGGTGCCTGTATTTAGTCTTTCTTATGTGTTTTTTTTACTCCTGTATCTTTCTACTTTGATTTATATGTTTAGGTTTATGCTAAAAGTTTTGTTGAACTACGGACAATTTCTTGTTCCTTTCTACCATTTTATGTTTATAGGATTCATACGATATATTGATTTACAACATAACACTAATGTGCATGTAAGTCCATTTTTATCACAAGATTAGCGGAACACTTTGTTGGACTAATTGGTATGCAATCATTTGTTTTGTGGCACTGAAAAACACAAACCACAAAAGAGTATCAGTGACCTGTCTCATGTGTGGCGCTCATCCCTTATACTCTCTTGTGGTTTGTGTATTTTAATGCCAAAAAGCAAATAATATCAAGAGATGTTCTTGTATTTTATGCATTCAATGCGAGCTGTGATTACTTATTTTTAATCCTGTTTGAAGGCATTTTGTATGCTGCAAGGTTTTCTTAGGTGCAGTATTTTCCTTTCTGGTTTATTTGTACAATCACTGCGCAGTTCAATATGTGGATGCATACTTAGTTTTGCTGGTGAGCAATCCTTTTTTTGTTTTGATGCTATGCAGCTTATCAGAGGTTTCGTGGTGTTACCTGTGATAACTTCTGATGCATACACCCACGATTTTTCATCAGAGTGGAAGGTCACAGCAATGTTGTGCCTGTGCACTGCAGAAATTACACACGCTTAGAACACACCTTGTGTTGCATAGGCAATGTGGTGCTTGATTTTAAACATATTCATTTCAATTCTTTCGACGCTGTGTTTCATAAAAAGCAAGTAGCTGCTTTCTTTGTATGCTGTCAATTAATAGCTTAGAGTGTTTCATAATCTCCTACAGCACACATTATGGAGCCAGTTAGTTGCTGAGAATTAATGGAAAATTGTGCAACATTGCAAGAAATCCCACTGTATTGGTCTACAACAGTTTTTTTTTGCAGTGCACACTTCATGATGTGTAAGGTGGTAGTCTACACAGTAATTATATTACTGTATCAGCATTTGCAGGAGTGTTCTACTTACACAAAAACAAGAACTGTAGATGTATGCTGGAAGGAGGCGCAATGGTGTTAACTTTGAGCAATTTATTTACTTGTCATTTCTACATTTATGTTGCAGGCTTGCTTCGTAAACATTGAACTTGACACACGTTACAGTCCCATTTACACATACAGCTGCTCTTCATGTACATTGGTCTACAATGAACTATTTGCGTTTCTCACAGCATGGTGCAGTCCCCCATCCCGCCCCCCCCCCACTATTCTCATTCGTAGGGCATGCGAGGACGCAATAAAATTATGGGTGCTAAATAATGAGTGCTGTCGCAAATGTTTACATTAGAGGTAGCTTGGCCTGTGCACATTTCCACTGGCAGCGGTAACTTGTACAGCACAGAAATAAAATTTTGGAATATCCTGGTTACTGACTACCACTTTTTTTTTTGCAAATGCAGGTGGTTTTGCTAATGATCAATCAGCCTTTCTACATTTTGTAATGTAATCGCACTTCAAAGGTAGCCAGCATAGTATTTGGCATGCCGGGTAATGAATTTCGGTGGCGTGTTCACCCTCTGAAGCGAGTTGCGTGATGGTTATGTGGAAGACTGGTGGGGAAAGCGAAGGCGCGGTGAATGAGACTCTTGGTCGAGCACAAGGTGTTGTGCTAGTCGCACTTTTCTGCAGCTGGTGGCTTGCAAGCTTCCGTTGGAAGTTATAAGATGAGCAGGAAGCTATGTAGAACATTATCCTGTCTTACCAAACCTGAAAATCACAGCCACAACAGTATGTTTGCCATCTGTGTAACAACAGCTTGAGCAGTGAACTTCATTCCCAGACAAATGAGAGTTTGAAAAAAAAAAACGAAAACAGTTGCAATTTCGCAGGAGATACTGGACAGTTTGCATGCACATGATGACAGCTGCAACAAGCATTGAAGGGGCTTTCATATTGTGCTGCTGTGCATGACACACTGAATTGAAGCATACTGTTTCATGCATCACGTGCAACGCTCTCAAAGTTGGTGCTCTTTGTGCTGTGTACTTCCACAACCAAAAAACCGTACATTGATTGAATAGATCGAGAAACAACAAATGCTTTGCTGGCAGCCATCACCATCACAAAAAAGCTTGCATTGTTGGTGAAAAAATCAAAATGCATTATTTTCTATTTTATGCTAGATGTTCGTTTGTCAGAGCACTATATCCTGCTTTCTTTTGAATGGACTGCATGCATAGCCTTCCAAGCGTTCCACCTTATGTAGTGGAATATACCATAAAAAATACTTGAAATTCAAGAACAATCCTCTCCATTCTAGTGCAAATCATGCAACAAAAAGCCACATTTGTGCTGTACTATAATGCAAAGTACTCATTAAATACCATATTGTTTCACATCGAACATTCTAGAGGTAGCTTTATACATCTTTAATGACAGCATGTAAACACACTAAATGGTGCATGGTTGTGACCACGCTCCAGTACGCAGCATGTATTCTGTAGTTTAGTCTTGTGGTGGAATTACTTGAACAAGGTAAGTTTCATTTTTGTCAAACATCTGGTACCGCATTTGAACAACGTGGTGTATGGTCAGCAGAAATGATATGAATTGATTCTTCGATGCCAGTAAAATCGCCACAATATTGCAGCTACGCTTTGTTGTGCTTAATGATGTCGCAGTTGTTGCACTTTTATCTGTACTGTCCTCAAATAATGTGCATGCAGTGCCACACTTTGCAACAACGGTGTCCCACACTGCACAGTGTTCTCATATAAACACAGTGATCTCGATCTTCTGCTTTGGGGCAAGCCCTGTGGGACTCTACTCCTGGCTGTTGCTGCTGATATCAGCTACGTCCAACTTGAGAAAGCCCTCATTAAGTCTAAGCTTGCACAGTGCAGCACATGCTGCAGTGAATATTGGCAGTGATGTCTGGCTCGTGGAGTGCTTAGAAAGATGGCCAGAGATCGGGCTCAGAAGCCATGGCTGCAGTGGGTAGCCAGTCACCTGCATGAAAATATAATCAGTACCATAGTCAGCTGGCAGCATTTTTTTTTCGAGGGTCACACGCATGCACACACACACACACACCTGGAATATATATGCACAGGCATTTGTTTGTGAAAGTGAAAAATATACACATTAGAATAGGCACAATTTCGGGGGCGGGTTGTCCATGGACCCCTCTCCTACTATATGGGAGCAGTGCACCAAGCGGTGTGCCGTCGCTTTACAAGAAAGTTAGTACCACAAGGAATAATGCTACTTCACTGCAAAAGCTGCGCTGAGCGTGCCTCATTGCTGTGATCTATATATTTACTTGTCCCATCAACTTAGTAGCAACCTCCATTAAAAAAAATCCACCGACTGCACTGACGGGGGCTACTTGTTCGTCTTACAGCAGGCATGTAATAGTGCACTCGTAATTTTGTTAAAAGCACTGTTGCACAAGGTATGCTCTGCAATTTGCCACTACAGTCGTAACTTCGCAACAAAACCGGTTTTCTCTCATTTGAGGAGGCATTCGCCTAGCTCTACAGTGCGCTCCGACGTCGTAGCCGAATTCCGGTCGTATGCATTCCACAGCGAGGGTGCGCACATCCGAATCGTAGATATAGGAAAATGTGCGCGGTGACAACGCATTGTTAGCAAATGCAATAAACCGGCCAACCGTCATGTCTCATACGATCACCTTCAATCGCCGTCAGGTCCGATGGACATCACGATCGCGATGTGCGCATCGCGATCTCCATCGCACTTCGCTCACATCAGCGCCAGACTTGATCCGGATTAGTTTAGGCCATGTAGCAGCGGCAGCGTTGATTACGATCAAGAAATACAGCCCTGTTTGCCGCGGTTCACTGTGCTCGTGTGCCACCGGTGTATGAATCTGGTGCAAGCGTACTAAACAAACCACACAAGGCAAAGTACTCACGGACATGGCGTTGAGGCCGGAGTGGTGTCTACACATGAAAGAAGTCTTCCTGTATCACTTGGGCACATCGACGCCGATGAGAGCGCTGTCCACACATCCGACCACGCCGGGAATTACGTCGCGACGAAGAAAGCACTCCTTCACGGCCGCCTTTTTGATCGGTCGTTGTTGCCATGTAGCCCCAGTGGTTCGTGTCCCGCCGGCGTTCACAAAAACAATCGAAACGCACCAGACGCACTCGCTCACCGTCGCGTGCAACACCCGAATCGTCTCCTCACATCCTATAGAACCTCGTGAGAGCTCCCGGTAGCATAAGAACGCGGCGCGCACAACGCCTTCCGTTCGACCGACCGACCCGTCGGTCGCTTCGTTTCGAGTTCCTACGCGACTTCACCGCTCAAGCACAGCACGGACGAAAATGCCGTCGAAATTCATCACCCGGCAGGTCAAACGCGCCGTCCGATACCCTCCGTCGACGTTGTCGATGCTCGCCGGCACCCGCCGCAACAGAAAAGCCGCCGCCGTTAAGCCCACCGCCGCCCCGAACCTAGCAGCCACCGCCATGTTCGATGCTTTTTTCCATTCCTTTCAAAACGCATCGCTCTCCGGCGATTCTAAAAAATGTTCCTTTCGGCCGAGCATAATAAGTGCGTAAACGTCATTTTGACGTCACGGATTCTCCGCCCCCGCTGGCGTTACGGCGCGAAATTTGTTTCGACCAATGGCAGGCGGCCAGGACGAGAAGAGGCATGAAAAAATAAATATAATCGTTGGGCGGTAAGCATCCCGTGATTCTGCGCTCTCGCGGACGTCAGGCGACGTCAGGCGACGTCATGAGGCGCGAAATTTGCTTCGACGAATGGCAGGCGCCTAAAAGCATAAAGTGACGTCAAAAAGCATAGATTTTGGAATGGAATCGTTACGCGGTAGCACCCAAGGTTACCAGAGCATCAAAACATGAGATGCAGACCAACGTTTCTGCGTGAGAAATATCCTGTGTTCACACTAGAAGGAAATATAAAGGTGTATATAGGTGCTTTCCTCGTCTCTTTGCTAAACATTACCTTCAAGTTGTTTCGCCGTTCCTTACAGCGAATACGGCAGTTGCGCACTGCCAGTGCATAAAACGTCGTTTCTTGCAGTTTTGTTCCTAGCAAGGAATTGAGGACCGCTGACGTCGCTAAAGCTTAGGAGTGTGATTTTCATTATTATTTGCATTCCAAGTAGCCAAACATTGCAGTGTCATGCTTCGAGCCACGCCCAAATGACAGAAACGATCTTTTCACGAACACAAGGTTACCAGAGCATCAAAACATGAGATGCAGACCAACGTTTCTGCATGAGAAATATCCTGTGTGCACACTTAGAAGGAAATATAAATGTGTATATAGGTGCTTTCCCTTGTCTCCTTGCTAAACATTACCTTCAAGTTGTTTTCGCCCGTTCCTTCAGCGAATACAGCAGTTGCGCACTGTCAGTGCTTAAAACATCGTTTCTTGCAGTTGTGTTCCTAGCAAAGAATTCGGGACCACTAACGTCGCTAACGCTTAGGAGTGTGATTTTCACTATTATTTGCATTCCAAGTAGCCAAACATTGCAGTGTCATGCTTCGAGCCACGCCCAAATGACGGAAACGATCTTTTCACGAACACAAGGTTACCAGAGCATCAAAACATGAGATGCAGACCAACGTTTCTGCATGAGAAATATCCTGTGTGCACACTTAGAAGGAAATATAAATGTGTATATTGGTGCTTTCCTTCTCTCCTTGTTAACCATTACCCTTAAGTTGTTTCGCCTGTTTCTTTAGTGAATACAGCAGTTGCGGGCTGTAAGTGCATAAAACGTCGTTTCTTGCCTTTTGTTCCTAGCAAAGAATTCAGAACCGCTTACGTCGCTAAAACTTAGGAGTCCGATTTTCACTATTATTTGCATTCCAAATAGCCAAACATTCCAGTGTTATTCCGCGAGCTATGCCCATATGACGGGAACGATCTTTTCACGAACACAAGGTTACCAGAGCATCAAAACAGAGATGCAGACCAACTGTTTCTGCATGAGAAATATCCTGTGTGCACACTTAGAAGGAAATATAAAGGTGTATATAGGTGCTTTCCTCGTCTCTTTGCTAAACATTACCTTTCAAGTTGTTTCGCCCGTTCCTTCAGCGAATACAGCAGTTGCGCACTGTCCAGTGCATAAAACGTCGTTTCTTGCATTGTGTTCCTAGCAAGAATTCAGGGACCACTACGTCGCTAAAGCTTAGGAGTGATTTTCAATTTCATCAAGTAGCCAACATTGCAGTGTCATGCTTCGAGCCACGCCCAAATGACAGGAAACGATCTTTTCACGAACACAAGGTTACCAGAGCATCAAAACACTGAGATGCAGACCAATGTTTCTGCATGAGAAATAACCTGTGTGCACACTTAGAAGGAAATATAAAGGTGTATATAGGTGCTTTCCTTGTCTCTTTGCTAAACATTACCTTTCAAGTTGTTTCGCCCGTTCCTTCAGCGAATACAGCAGTTGCGTGCTGTAAGTGCATAAAACATCGTTTCTTGCATACGTGTTCCTAGCAAAGAATTCGGGACCACTAACGTCGCTAACGCTTAGGAGTGTGATTTTCACTATTATTTGCATTCCAAGTAGCCAAACATTGCAGTGTCATGCTTCGAGCCACGCCCAAATGAAGGAAACGATCTTTTCACGAACACAAGGTTACCAGAGCATCAAACATGAGATGCAGACCAACGTTTCTGCATGAGAAATATCCTGTGTGCACACTTAGAAGGAAATATAAAGGTGTATATAGGTGCTTTCCTTGTCTCTTTGCTAACATTACCTTTCAAGTTGTTTCGCCCGTTCCTTCAGCGAATACAGCAGTTGCGCACTGTCAGTGCATAAAACGTCGTTTCTTGCATTCGTGTTCCTAGCAAAGATTCGGGACCACTAACGTCGCTAAAGCTTAGGAGTGTGATTTTCACTATATTTGCATTCCAAGTAGCCAAACATTGCAGTGTCATGCTTCGAGCCACGCCCAAATGACAGAAACGATCTTTTCACGAACACAAGGTACCAGAGCATCAAAACATGAGATGCAGACCAATGTTTCTGCATGAGAAATATCCTGTGTGCACACTTAGAAGGAAATATAAAGGTGTATATAGGTGCTTTCCTTGTCTCTTGCTAAACATTACCTTTCAAGTTGTTTCGCCCGTTCCTTCAGCGAATACAGCAGTTGCGCCTGCAGTGCATTAAAACGATCGTTTCTTGCATACGTGTTCCTAGCAAAGAATTCGGGACCACTAACGTCGCTAACGCTTAGGAGTGTGATTTTCACTATTATTTGCATTCCAAGTAGCCAAACATTGCGGTGTCATGCTCGAGCCACGCCCAAATGAAGGAAACGATCCTTTTCACGAACACAAGGTTACCAGAGCATCAAAACATGAGATGCAGACCAACGTTTCTGCATGAGAAATATCCTGTGTGCACGACTTAGAAGGAAATATAAAGGTGTATATAGGTGGCTTCCTTGTCTCTTTGTAAACATTACCTTTTCACGTGTTCGCCCGTTCCTTCAGCGAATACAGCAGTTGCGCACTGTCAGTGCATAAAACATCGTTTCTTGCATACGTGTTCTAGCAAAGAATTCGGGACCACTAACGTCGCTAAAGCTTAGGAGTGTGGATTTTCCACTATTATTTGCATTCCAAGTAGCCAAACATTGCAGTGTCATGCTTCGAGCCAAGCCCAAATGACGAAACGATCTTTTCACGAACACAAGGTACCAGAGCATCAAAACATGAGATGCACACTAATGTTTCTGTATGAGAAATCCTGTGTGACACTTAGAAGGAAATATAAAGGTGTATATAGGTGCTTTCCTTGTCTCTTTGCTAAACATTACCTTTTCAAGTTGTTTCGCCCGTTCTTCAGCGAATACAGCAGTTGCGTGCTGTAAGTGCGTAAAACGTCGTTTCTTGCACTTGTGTTCCCAGCAAAGAATTCGGCACCACTAACGTCGCTAAAGAGGAGTGTGATTTTCACTAATATTTGCATTCCAAGTAGCCAAACATTGCAGTGTCATGCTTCGAGCCACGCCCAAATGACGGAAACGATCTTTTCACGAACACAAGGTTACCAGAGCATCAAAACATGAGATGCAGACCAATGTTTCTGCATGAGAAATATCCTGTGTGCACACTTAGAAGGAAACATAAAGGTGTATATTGGTGCTTTCCTTCTCTCTGTTAACCATTACCCTTAAGTTGTATCGCCTGTTTCTTTAGTGAATACAGAAGTTGCGGGCTGTAAGTGCATAAAACGTCGTTTTGCACTTGTGTTCCTAGCAAAGAATTCGGGACCACTAACGTCGCTAAAGCTTAGGAGTGTGATTTTCACTATTATTTGCATTCCAAGTAGCCAAACATTGCAGTGTCATGCTTCGAGCCACGCCCAAATGAAGGAAACGATCTTTTCCACGAACACAAGGTTACCGAGAGCATCAAAACATGAGATGCAGACCAATGTTTCTGCATGAGAAATATCCTGTGTGCACACTTAGAAGGAAACTATAAAGGTGTATATAGGTGCTTTCCTTGTCTCTTTGCTAAACATTACCTTTCAAGTTGTTTCGACCCGTTCCTTCAGCGAATACAGCAGTTGCGCACTGTCAGTGCATAAAACATCGTTTCTTGCATACGTGTTCCTAGCAAGAATTCGGACCACTAACGTCGCTAAAGCTTAGGAGTGTGATTTTCACTATTATTTGCATTCCAAGTAGCCAAACATTGCAGTGTCATGCTTCGAGCCACGCCCAAATGAAGGAAACGATCTTTTCACGAACACAAGGTTACCAGAGCATCAAAACATGAGATGCAGACCAACGTTTCTGCATGAGAAATATCCTGTGTGCACACTTAGAAGGAAATATAAAGGTGTATATAGGTGCTTTCCTTGTCTCTTTGCTAAACATTACCTTTCAAGTTGTTTCGCCCGTTCCTTCAGCGAATACAGCAGTTGCGCACTTTCAGTGCATAAAACATCGTTTCTTGCATACGTGTTCCTAGCAAAGAATTCGGGACCACTAACGTCGCTAAAGCTTAGGAGTGTGATTTTCACTATTATTTGCATTCCAAGTAGCCAAACATTGCAGTGTCATGCTTCGAGCCACGCCCAAATGAAGGAAACGATCTTTTCACGAACACAAGGTTACCAGAGCATCAAAACATGAGATGCAGACCAACGTTTCTGCATGAGACATATCCTGTGTGCACACTTAGAAGGAAATATAAAGGTGTCTATAGGTGCTTTCCTTGTCTCTTTGCTAAACATTACCTTTCAAGTTGTTTCGCCCGTTCCTTCAGCGAATACAGCAGTTGCGCACTGTCAGTGCATAAAACGTCGTTTCTTGCAGTTGTGTTCCTAGCAAGGAATTCAGGACCGCTTACGTCGCTAAAGCTTAGGAGTGTGATTTTCACTATTATTTGCATTCCAAGTAGCCAAACATTGCAGTGTCATGCTTCGAGCCACGCCCAAATGACGGAAACGATCTTTTCACGAACACAAGGTTACCAGAGCATCAAAACATGAGATGCAGACCAATGTTTCTGCATGAGAAATATCCTGTGTGCACACTTAGAAGGAAATATAAAGGTGTATATAGGTGCTTTCCTTGTCTCCTTGCTAAACATTACCTTTCAAGTTGTTTCGCCCGTTCCTTCAGCGAATACAGCAGTTGCGCACTGTCAGTGCATAAAACGTCGTTTCTTGCAGTTGTGTTCCTAGCAAGGAATTCAGGACCGCTTACGTCGCTAAAGCTTAGGAGTGATTTTCATTTCCAAGTAGCCAAGCATTGCAGTGTCATGCTTCGAGCCACGCCCAAATGACAGAAACGATCTTTTCACGAACACAAGGTTACCAGAGCATCAAAACATGAGATGCAGACCAATGTTTCTGCATGAGAAATATCCTGTGTGCACACTTAGAAGGAAACATAAAGGTGTATATAGGTGCTTTCCTTGTCTCCTTGCTAAACATTACCTTTCAAGTTGTTTCGCCCGTTCCTTCAGCGAATACAGCAGTTGCGCACTGTCAGTGCATAAAACGTCGTTTCTTGCATACGTGTTCCTAGCAAAGAATTCGGGACCACTAACGTCGCTAACGCTTAGGAGTGTGATTTTCACTATTATTTGCATTCCAAGTAGCCAAACATTGCAGTGTCATGCTTCAAGCCACGCCCAAATGAAGGAAACGATCTTTTCACGAACACAAGGTTACCAGAGCATCAAAACATGAGATGCAGACCAACGTTTCTGCATGAGAAATATCCTGTGTGCACACTTAGAAGGAAATATAAAGGTGTCTATAGGTGCTTTCCTTTTCTCTTTGCTAAACATTACCTTTCAAGTTCTTTCGATCGTTCCTTCAGCGAATACAGCAGTTGCGCACTGTCAGTGCTTAAAACATCGTTTCTTGCATACGTGTTCCTAGCAAAGAATTCGGGACCACTAACGTCGCTAATGCTTAGGAGTGTGATTTTCATTATTATTTGCATTCCAAGTAGCCAAACATTGCAGTGTCATGCTTCGAGCCACGCCCAAATTACGGAAACGATCTTTTCACGAACACAACACACCTATAGACACCTTTATATTTCCTTCTAATTGTGCACACAGGATATTTCTCATGCAGAAACGTTGGTCTGCATCTCATGTTTTGATGCTCTGGTAACCTTGTGTTCGTGAAAAGATCGTTTCCTTCATTTGGGGGTGGCTCGAAGCATGACACTGAACCAGAGCATCAAAACATGAGATGCAGACCAATGTTTCTGCATGAGACATATCCTGTGTGCACAATTAGAAGTAAATATAAAGGTGTATATAGGTGCTTTCCTTGTCTCTTTGCTAAACATTACCTTTCAATCAAAAGAAGAGGCGTGCAGGACACGGACACAAGGAGAGCAGTGAACAACACGAACGCCTCTTAGATGCAGGAGCGCCTCTTAGATGCAGGTTACCCTAGACTAGCCATAGCCACAGTAGCTGAGCGTCTTAAGAAGTCGATTTCGACTGGAACAAAAGCTGTAGCAGAGAGTAACATTAACAAGAAAAAGGTCGTGAGTATTCCGTATATCCACGCAGTTTCGCACAGGCTTAAGAAAGTGGGAAGTAAATATGGGGTTAATGTTGTTACGGCTCCCAATAAGTTAGGAAGGGTTTGTGCTGCAGTGCATAGAAGAAATGAGCAGATGGAAGGTAAGAAGCAAACGGATATCTGTCCTGTTAAGCACCTAGCCAAGAACAATTTCAGCGACTGTCGCATTGGTGTAGTTTATAAGATTCCTTTTAGCTGCGGACGTTTTTATGTAGGGCAAACTGCGCGTTGTATTAATCAAAGATTAATTGAACACAGAAGGTCGCTATCAGGTGGGACGCCGTCCAATCTATCCTTGCACTGCCAGGCCTGTAGCTGCATGCCCGAGTTAGATAAAACCGAGATCCTGTACAGGTATAAGAACGAAGATACGCGTTTATTAGTTGAGGCCTGGCATATCAGTATTAGTGGAAGTGCATGCGTGAGTCAGCCGTCGATTAGCTTAAACAGAGAAGAGATAGAAAGCCTTAGGAGTTGTCTATCGCGAAGACCGGCACGTGTAACCGATTGACAGGTGGCGCTACCATTCCGAGCATGCGCAGATAAGCTGTGCGTCTTCTTTCTTTTTCGCCTCTGTGCTGTGCATCAGTTGTTAGTCGGCGTTCGTGTTGTTCACTGCTCTCCTTGTGTCCGTGTCCTGCACGCCTCTTCTTTTGATTATGGACTGTTACCAACTCGCTCAACTTTCTGTCCTTTTTACCTTTCAAGTTGTTTCGCCCGTTCCTTCATCGAATACAGCAGTTGCGTGCTGTAAGTGCATAAAACGTCGGTTCCTGCATACGTGTTCCTAGCAAAGAATTCGGGACCACTAATGTCGCTAATGCTTAGCAGTGTGATTTTCACTATTATTTGCATTCCAAGTAGCCAAACATTGCAGTGTTATTCCGCGAGCTATGCCCAGATGACGGGAACAGTCTTTTCACGAACACAAGTTTACCACAGCATCAAAACATGAGATGCCGACCAATGTTTCTGCATGTGAAATTTCCTGTGTGCACACTTAGAAAGAAATATAAAGGTGTACATAGGTGCTTTACTTGTCTATTTGCTAACCATTACCTTTCAAGTTGTTTCGCCCGTTCCTTCAGCGAATACAGCAGTTGCGTGCTGTAAGTGCATAAAACGTCGTCTCTTGCACTTGTGTTCCTAGCAAAGAGTTCGGGACCGCTTACGTCGCATAAGTTAGGAGTGTCATTTTCACAATTATTTGCATTCCAAATAGCCAAACATTGCAGTGTTATGCTTCGAGCGACGCGCAAATGACGGAAACGGTCTTTACACGAACACAAGGTTACCAGAGCATCATACATGAGATGCAGACCATTGTTTCTGCATGATAAATTTTCTGTGTGCACACTTAGAAGGAAATCTATTGGTGTATATTGGTGCTTTACTTGTCTCTTTGCAAACCATTACTTTCAAAGTGTTTCGGCCGTTCCTTTAGTGAATACAGCAGTTGCGCGCTTTAAGTGCATGAAACGTCGTTTCTTGCACTTGTGATCCTAGCAAAGAATTCGGGGCCACTAACGTCGCTAAAGCTTAGGAGTGTGATTTTCGCTATTTGCATTCCAAGTAGCCAAACATTGCAGTGTCATGCTTCAAGCCACGCCCAAATGAAGGAAACGATCTTTTCACGAACACAAGGTTACCAGAGCATCAAAACATGAGATGCGTTTCTGCATGAGAAATATCCTGTGTGCACACTTAGAAGGAAATATAAAGGTGTCTATAGGTGCTTTCCTTTTCTCTTTGCTAAACATTACCTTTCAAGTTCTTTCGATCGTTCCTTCAGCGAATACAGCAGTTGCGCACTGTCAGTGCTTAAAACATCGTTTCTTGCATACGTGTTCCTAGCAAAGAATTCGGGACCACTAACGTCGCTAATGCTTAGGAGTGTGATTTTCATTATTATTTGCATTCCAAGTAGCCAAACATTGCAGTGTCATGCTTCGAGCCACGCCCAAATTACGGAAACGATCTTTTCACGAACACAACACACCTATAGACACCTTTATATTTCCTTCTAATTGTGCACACAGGATATTTCTCATGCAGAAACGTTGGTCTGCATCTCATGTTTTGATGCTCTGGTAACCTTGTGTTCGTGAAAAGATCGTTTCCTTCATTTGGGGGTGGCTCGAAGCATGACACTGAACCAGAGCATCAAAACATGAGATGCAGACCAATGTTTCTGCATGAGACATATCCTGTGTGCACAATTAGAAGTAAATATAAAGGTGTATATAGGTGCTTTCCTTGTCTCTTTGCTAAACATTACCTTTCAATCAAAAGAAGAGGCGTGCAGGACACGGACACAAGGAGAGCAGTGAACAACACGAACGCCTCTTAGATGCAGGAGCGCCTCTTAGATGCAGGTTACCCTAGACTAGCCATAGCCACAGTAGCTGAGCGTCTTAAGAAGTCGATTTCGACTGGAACAAAAGCTGTAGCAGAGAGTAACATTAACAAGAAAAAGGTCGTGAGTATTCCGTATATCCACGCAGTTTCGCACAGGCTTAAGAAAGTGGGAAGTAAATATGGGGTTAATGTTGTTGTTACGGCTCCCAATAAGTTAGGAAGGGTTTGTGCTGCAGTGCATAGAAGAAATGAGCAGATGGAAGGTAAGAAGCAAACGGATATCTGTCCTGTTAAGCACCTAGCCAAGAACAATTTCAGCGACTGTCGCATTGGTGTAGTTTATAAGATTCCTTTTAGCTGCGGACGTTTTTATGTAGGGCAAACTGCGCGTTGTATTAATCAAAGATTAATTGAACACAGAAGGTCGCTATCAGGTGGGACGCCGTCCAATCTATCCTTGCACTGCCAGGCCTGTAGCTGCATGCCCGAGTTAGATAAAACCGAGATCCTGTACAGGTATAAGAACGAAGATACGCGTTTATTAGTTGAGGCCTGGCATATCAGTATTAGTGGAAGTGCATGCGTGAGTCAGCCGTCGATTAGCTTAAACAGAGAAGAGATAGAAAGCCTTAGGAGTTGTCTATCGCGAAGACCGGCACGTGTAACCGATTGACAGGTGGCGCTACCATTCCGAGCATGCGCAGATAAGCTGTGTGTCTTCTTTCTTTTTCGCCTCTGTGCTGTGCATCAGTTGTTAGTCGGCGTTCGTGTTGTTCACTGCTCTCCTTGTGTCCGTGTCCTGCACGCCTCTTCTTTTGATTATGGACTGTTACCAACTCGCTCAACTTTCTGTCCTTTTTACCTTTCAAGTTGTTTCGCCCGTTCCTTCAGCGAATACAGCAGTTGCGCACTGTGAGTGCATAAAACAGTCGTTTCTTGCAGTACGTGTTCCTAGCAAAGAATTCAGGGACCAGCTACGTCGCTAACGCTTAGGAGTGTGATTTTCACATTTGCATTCCAAATAGCCAAACATTGCAGTGTCATGCTTCGAGCCACGCCCAAATGAAGCAAACGATCTTTTCACGAACACAAGGTTACCAGAGCATCAAAACATGAGATGCAGACCAACGTTTCTGCATGAGAAATATCCTGTGTGCACACTTAGAAGGAAATATAAAGGTGTCTATAGGTGCTTTCCTTGTCTCTTTGCTAAACATTACCTTTCAAGTTCTTTCGCCCGTTCCTTCAGCGAATACAGCAGTTGCGCACTGTCAGTGCTTAAAACATCGTTTCTTGCATACGTGTTCCTAGCAAAGAATTCGGGACCACTAACGTCGCTAACGCTTAGGCGTGTGATTTTCATTATTATTTGCATTCCAAGTAGCCAAACATTGCAGTGTCATGCTTCGAGCCATGCCCAAATGAGGGAAACGATATTTTCACGAACACAAGGTTACCAGAGCATCAAAACATGAGATGCAGACCAATGTTTCTGCATGAGAAATATCCTGTGTGCACACTTAGAAGGAAATATAAAGGTGTATAGGTGCTTTCCTTTCTCTTTGCTAAACATTACCTTTCAAGTTGTTTCGCCCGTTCTTACGCGAATACAGCAGTTGCGCACTGTTCAGTGCTTAAAAGCTCGTTTCTTGCATACGGGTTCCTAGCAAAGAATTCGGGACCACTAACGTCGCTAACGCTTAGGAGTGTGATTTTCACTATTATTTGCATTCCAAAGTAGCCAAACATTGCAGTGTCATGCTTCGAGCCACGCCCCAAATGAATGGAAACGATCTTTTCACGAACACAAGGTTACCAGAGCATCAAAACATTAGCTGCAGACCAACGTTTCTGCATGAGAAATATCCTGTGTGCCAGCTTAGAAGGACAATATAAAGGTGTATATAGGTGCTTTCCTCGTCTCTTTGCTAACATTACCTTTCAAGTTGTTTCGCCCGTTCCTTCAGCGATACAGCAGTTGCGCACTTTCAGTGCATAAACATCGTTTCTTGCATACGTGTTCCTAGCAAAGAATTCGGGACCACTAACGTCGCTAAAGCTTAGGAGTGTGATTTTCACTATTATTTGCATTCCAAGTAGCCAAACATTGCAGTGTCATGCTTCGAGCCACGCCCAAATGACGGAAACGATCTTTTCACGAACACAAGGTTACCAGAGCATCAAAACATGAGATGCAGACCAACGTTTCTGCATGAGAAATATCCTGTGTGCACACTTAGAAGGAAATATAAAGGTGTATAGGTGCTTTCCTTGTCTCTTTGCTAAACATTACCTTTCAAGTTGTTTCGCCCGTTCCTTCAGCGAATACAGCAGTTGCGCACTGTCAGTGCATAAAACGTCGTTTCTTGCATTGTGTTCCTAGCAAGGAATTCAGGACCGCTACGTCGCTAAAGCTTAGGAGTGTGATTTTCACTATTTGCATTCCAAGTAGCCAAAGCATTGCAGTGTCATGCTTCGAGCCACGCCCAAATGACGAAACGATCTTTTCACGAAGCACAAGGTTACCAGAGCATCAAAACATGAGATGCAGACCATTGTTTCTGCATGAGAAATATCCTGTGTGCACACTTAGAAGGAAATATAAAGGTGTATATAGGTGCTTTCCTTGTCTCTTTGCTAAACATTACCTTTCAAGTCGTTTCGCCCGTTCCTTCAGCGAATACAGCAGTTGCGCACTGCTCTACTGCATAAAACATCGTTTCTTGCATACGTGTTCCTAGCAAAGAATTCGGGACCACTACGTCGCTAACGCTTAGGAGTGTGATTTTCACTATTATTTGCATTCCAAGTAGCCAAACATTGCAGTGTCATGCTTCAAGCCACGCCCAAATGAAGGAAACGATCTTTTCACGAACACAAGGTTACCAGAGCATCAAACATGAGATGCAGACCAACGTTTCTGCATGAGAAATATCCTGTGTGCACACTTAGAAGGAAATATAAAGGTGTCTATAGGTGCTTTCCTTTTCTCTTTGCTAAACATTACCTTTCAAGTTGTTTCGCCCGTTCCTTACAGCGAATACAGCAGTTGCGCACTTCAGTGCATAAAACATCGTTTCTTGCATACGTGTTCCTAGCAAAGAATTCGGGACCACTAACAGTCGCTAAAGCTTAGGAGTGTGATTTTCACTATTATTTGCATTCCAAGTAGCCAAACATTGCAGTGTCATGCTTCGAGCCACGCCCAAATGAAGGAAACGATCTTTTCACGAACACAAGGTTACCAGAGCATCAAAACATGAGATGCAGACCAAAGTTTCTGCATGAGACATATCCTGTGTGCACACTTAGAAGGAAATATAAAGGTGTATATAGGTGCTTTCCTTGTCTCTTTGCTAAACATTACCTTTCAATCAAAGTAAGAGGCGTGCAGGACACGGCCACAAGGAGAGCAGTGAACAACACGAAAGCCTCTTAGATGCAGGAGCGCTTCTTAGATGCAGGCTTACCCTAGACTAGCCATAGCCACAGTAGCTGAGCGTCTTAAGAAGTCGATTTCGACTGGAACAAAGCTGTAGCAGAGAGTAACATTAACAAGAAAAAGGTCGTGAGTATTCCGTATATCCACGCAGTTTCGCACAGGCTTAAGAAAGTGGGAAGTAAATATGGGGTTAATGTTGTTACGGCTCCCAATAAGTTAGGAAGGGTTTGTGCTGCAGTGCATAGAAGAAATGAGCAGATGGAAGGTAAGAAGCAAACGGATATCTGTCCTGTTAAGCACCTAGCCAAGAACAATTTCAGCGACTGTCGCATTGGTGTAGTTTATAAGATTCCTTTTAGCTGCGGACGTTTTTATGTAGGGCAAACTGCGCGTTGTATTAATCAAAGATTAATTGAACACAGAAGGTCGCTATCAGGTGGGACGCCGTCCAATCTATCCTTGCACTGCCAGGCCTGTAGCTGCATGCCCGAGTTAGATAAAACCGAGATCCTGTACAGGTATAAGAACGAAGATACGCGTTTATTAGTTGAGGCCTGGCATATCAGTATTAGTGGAAGTGCATGCGTGAGTCAGCCGTCGATTAGCTTAAACAGAGAAGAGATAGAAAGCCTTAGGAGTTGTCTATCGCGAAGACCGGCACGTGTAACCGATTGACAGGTGGCGCTACCATTCCGAGCATGCGCAGATAAGCTGTTTGTCTTCTTTCTTTTTCGCCTCTGTGCTGTGCATCAGTTGTTAGTCGGCGTTCGTGTTGTTCACTGCTCTCCTTGTGTCCGTGTCCTGCACGCCTCTTCTTTTGATTATGGACTGTTACCAACTCGCTCAACTTTCTGTCCTTTTTACCTTTCAAGTTGTTTCGCCCGTTCCTTCAGCGAATACAGCAGTTGCGCACTGTCAGTGCATAAAACGTCGTTTCTTGCAGTTGTGTTCCTAGCAAGGAATTCAGGACCGCTTACGTCGCTAAAGCTTAGGAGTGATTTTCACTTCCAAGTAGCCAAGCATTGCAGTGTCATGCTTCGAGCCACGCCCAAATGACAGAAACGATCTTTTCACGAACACAAGGTTACCAGAGCATCAAAACATGAGATGCAGACCAATGTTTCTGCATGAGACATATCCTGTGTGCACAATTAGAAGTAAATATAAAGGTGTATATAGGTGCTTTCCTTGTCTCTTCGCTAAACATTACCTTTCAATCAAAAGAAGAGGCGTGCAGGACACGGACACAAGGAGAGCAGTGAGCACGAACGCCTCTTAGATGCAGGAGCGCTTCTTAGATGCAGGTTACCCTAGACTAGCCATAGCCACAGTAGCTGAGCGTCTTAAGAAGTCGATTTCGACTGGAACAAAAGCTGTAGCAGAGAGTAACATTAACAAGAAAAAGGTCGTGAGTATTCCGTATATCCACGCAGTTTCGCACAGGCTTAAGAAAGTGGGAAGTAAATATGGGGTTAATGTTGTTACGGCTCCCAATAAGTTAGGAAGGGTTTGTGCTGCAGTGCATAGAAGAAATGAGCAGATGGAAGGTAAGAAGCAAACGGATATCTGTCCTGTTAAGCACCTAGCCAAGAACAATTTCAGTGACTGTCGCATTGGTGTAGTTTATAAGATTCCTTTTAGCTGCGGACGTTTTTATGTAGGGCAAACTGCGCGTTGTATTAATCAAAGATTAATTGAACACAGAAGGTTGCTATCAGGTGGGACGCCGTCCAATCTATCCTTGCACTGCCAGGCCTGTAGCTGCATGCCCGAGTTAGATAAGACCGAGATCCCGTACAGGTATAAGAACGAAGATACGCGTTTATTAGTTGAGGCCTGGCATATCAGTATTAGTGGAAGTGCATGCGTGAGTCAGCCGTCGATTAGCTTAAACAGAGGATAGAAAGCCTTAGGAGTTGTCTATCGCGAAGACCGGCACGTGTAACCGATTGACAGGTGGCGCTACCATTCCGAGCATGCGCAGATAAGCTGTGGTCTTTCTTTTTCGCCTCTGTGCTGTGCATCAGTTGTTAGTCGGCGTTCGTGTTGTTCACTGCTCTCCTTGTGTCCGTGGCCTGCACGCCTCTTCTTTTGATTATGGACTGTTACCAACTCGCTCAACTTTCTGTCCTTTTTACCTTTCAAGTTGTTTCGCCCGTTCCTTCAGCGAATACAGCAGTTGCGCACTGTCAGTGCATAAAACGTCGTTTCTTGCAGTTGTGTTCCTAGCAAGGAATTCAGGACCGCTTACGTCGCTAAAGCTTAGGAGTGATTTTCACTTCCAAGTAGCCAAGCATTGCAGTGTCATGCTTCGAGCCACGCCCAAATGACAGAAACGATCTTTTCACGAACACAAGGTTATCAGAGCATCAAAACGTGAGATGCAGACCAACGTTTCTGCATGAGAAATATCCTGTGTGCACACTTAGAAGGAAATATAAAGGTGTATATAGGTGCTTTCCTTGTCTCTTTGCTAAACATTACCTTTCAAGTTGTTTCGCCCGTTCCTTCAGCGAATACAGCAGTTGCGCACTGTCAGTGCATAAAACGTCGTTTCTTGCATTGTGAATTCCTAGCAAAGAATTCGGGACCACTAACGTCGCTAAAGCTTAGGAGTGTGACTTTCACTATTATTTGCATTCCAAGTAGCCAAACATTGCAGTGTCATGCTTCGAGCCACGCCCAAATGACGGAAACGATCTTTTCACGAACACAAGGTTACCAGAGCATCAAAACATGAGATGCAGACCAATGTTTCTGCATGAGAAATATCCTGTGTGCACACTTAGAAGGAAATATAAAGGTGTATATAGGTGCTTTCCTTGTCTCTTTGCTAAACATTACCTTTCAAGTTGTTTCGCCCGTTCCTTCAGCGAATACAGCAGTTGCGCACTGTCAGTGCATAAAACATCGTTTCTTGCCTTTTGATCCTAGCAAAGAATTCGGGACCACTAACGTCGCTAAAGCTTAGGAGTGTGACTTTCACTATTATTTGCATTCCAAGTAGCCAAACATTGCAGTGTCATGCTTCGAGCCACGCCCAAATGACGGAAACGATCTTTTCACGAACACAAGGTTACCAGAGCATCAAAACATGAGATGCACACTAATGTTTCTGTATGAGAAATATCCTGTGTGCACACTTAGAAGGAAATATAAAGGTGTATATAGGTGCTTTCCTTGTCTCTTTGCTAAACATTACCTTTCAAGTTGTTTCGCCCGTTCCTTCAGCGAATACAGCAGTTGCGCACTGTCAGTGCATAAAACATCGTTTCTTGCACTTGTGATTCCTAGCAAAGAATTCGGGACCACTAACGTCGCTAACGCTTAGGAGTGTGACTTTTCACTATTATTTGCATTCCAAGTAGCCAAACATTGCAGTGTCATGCTTCGAGCCACGCCCAAATGACGGAAACGATCTTTTCACGAACACAAGGTTACCAGAGCATCAAAACATGAGATGCAGACTAATGTTTCTGTATGAGAAATATCCTGTGTGCACACTTAGAAGGAAATATAAAGGTGTATATAGGTGCTTTCCTTGTCTCTTTGCTAAACATTACCTTTCAAGTTGTTTCGCCCGTTCCTTCAGCGAATACAGCAGTTGCGCACTGTCAGTGCATAAAACGTCGTTTCTTGCACTTGTGGATTCCTAGCAAAGAATTCGGGACCACTAACGTCGCTAAAGCTTAGGAGTGTGACTTTCACTATTATTTGCATTCCAAGTAGCCAAACATTGCAGTGTCATGCTTCGAGCCACGCCCAAATGACGGAAACGATCTTTTCACGAACACAAGGTTACCAGAGCATCAAAACATGAGATGCAGACCTAATGTTTCTGCATGAGAAATATCCTGTGTGCACACTTAGAAGGAAATATAAAGGTGTATATAGGTGCTTTCCTTGTCTCTTTGCTAAACATTACCTTTCAAGTTGTTTCGCCCGTTCCTTCAGCGAATACAGCAGTTGCGCACTGTCAGTGCATAAAACATCGTTTCTTGCACTTGTGATTCCTAGCAAAGAATTCGGGACCACTAACGTCGCTAACGCTTAGGAGTGTGATTTTCACTATTATTTGCATTCCAAGTAGCCAAACATTGCAGTGTCATGCTTCGAGCCACGCCCAAATGACGGAAACGATCTTTTCACGAACACAAGGTTACCAGAGCATCAAAACATGAGATGCAGACTAATGTTTCTGTATGAGAAATATCCTGTGTGCACACTTAGAAGGAAATATAAAGGTGTATATAGGTGCTTTCCTTGTCTCTTTGCTAAACATTACCTTTCAAGTTGTTTCGCCCGTTCCTTCAGCGAATACAGCAGTTGCGCGCTGTCAGTGCATAAAACGTCGTTTCTTGCACTTTGAATTCCTAGCAAAGAATTCGGGACCACTAACGTCGCTAAAGCTTAGGAGTGTGACTTTCACTATTATTTGCATTCCAAGTAGCCAAACATTGCAGTGTCATGCTTCGAGCCACGCCCAAATGACGGAAACGATCTTTTCACGAACACAAGGTTACCAGAGCATCAAAACATGAGATGCACACTAATGTTTCTGTATGAGAAATATCCTGTGTGCACACTTAGAAGGAATATAAAGGTGTATATAGGTGCTTTCCTTGTCTCTTTGCTAAACATTACCTTTCAAGTGTTTCGCCCGTTCCTTCAGCGAATACAGCAGTTGCGGCCTGTCAGTGCATAAAACGTCGTTTCTTGCACTTGTGATTCCTAGCAAAGAATTCGGGACCACTAAACGTCGCTAAAGATAGGAGTGTGAATTTTCACTATTATTGCATGCAAGGCAGCCAAATTTGCAGTGTCATGCTTCGAGGCAACGCCCAAATGACGGAAACGATTCTTCCACGAACCAAAGGTTACCAGAGCATCAAAACATGAGATGCAGACCAATGTTTCGGCATGAGAAATAGCCTGTGTGCACACTTAGAAGGAACATAAGGTGTATATTAGGTGTGCTTCCATTGTCTCTTTGCTAAACATACCTTCAAGTTGTTTCAGCCCGTTACCTTCAGCGAATACAGCAGTT
>JABSTT010003997.1:0-24877 GCA_013339685.2 Hyalomma asiaticum | reverse complement strand
GGTATTTGCGTCAAGAAGTTGGTTTGGGACTTTCTTCTCCCCTCTTCTATCCAAGTGCAAGATTCGACCGCGCTCCCGATCCTTGGTCTACGCGTGTGTTCCGGGAATATGGCTTGTTGCAGACGGCAACTGTTAAGTACGTTTTCTTATTAAATTGT
Organism: Hyalomma asiaticum; assembly: GCA_013339685.2. Lineage (NCBI taxonomy): Eukaryota > Metazoa > Arthropoda > Arachnida > Ixodida > Ixodidae > Hyalomma > Hyalomma asiaticum. The sequence goes on along the minus strand of JABSTT010003997.1, from coordinate 24,719 downwards.
GAAGTTTTTACTCTTTATTTTCAAGGCAGACATGGCTGCTGTAGTGTCATCCTGATAAAAACAATTTCTCTTGCCTCAACATGTTCTGTAAGGAAGTTTCGCGCATTCTAGGAACTGTGACATGCATATGCGACTCTGACTTATTACAATTTGCTCATTTCTTGTTCTTTTGTCGTGTATTACACATTCACTTTCGCCGTTTAAATGCTTTGGGACGTAGTTTACTTTGTTATGAGTCTCCCTTCACTCTTTGTATAAGGTTTCAGGAATGTTTTTTTTTTTCGCACAGTCATGAAGTGCGAATTAAGAAGCAAATGTCTATTTTCGCTTTTGGCTGGTTATGTAGCAATCAAGGGCGGCTTATATCGTGGTATAAGCTAATCTGAAACTGCTACTTGCCAGCAGTGCAAAGTTGCTTTTCTCGTGTAGCAGCCGATAACGACCCTAGTTGCCATTTCTTTGCACATTTAGTCATAATCTAACAAAAGCAAAGGTGTACTGTGATACCTTTATTGCTGCCGAACTTTAGATTGCAGTGTGTTATTTTGTTATGTGCTTTAAATCTCCTTGTTGTATTTGGTGTGGCATGAGTATGCAAGATATAGTTCTGTCTTATGAGCTGAGTACCATACATTTTTCTCTCTTTGGTTGCCCCGACACATACAGGATGTCCCACCTAAGTGTAACCAGGTTTTCAAAAATGATGGAGCGTCTTAGTGATTTGCAAAAAACTTATACATGTTGAGGATCAAGTGCCCTAGTGTTACGATTTCTTTTTTCGTTTTCCAAAATCAATAAACTGGCCGAAACTAATGAGACAACTTGTTTAACTATTCGCTTCAGCAAGACATTGTCGCTGAGATACTTGTAGATCAATTGAAATGTGAAATGGTCTGCTTGTATGTGCCGTGAAAGAAAGCCTGCTATATACAATAACCGTTTGATAGCGCCACTAAGTTAGCGCTTCGAGGCAGCCGATCAGGGAAGAACGTCCGCTTGTCTCTGCAGCGCTGTCCGAGACAATCTTTGGCGTTTGTGGTGGCCACAAGATGCGTGTTTGTGCGTGCGCGGGCTTCATTCAACGAATCGAAGAGAATAATATCTTTATGCAGCCTACATTCCCATGTTCCCACATTTAATAAAAAAAACATCTTTATGCGACGTCACTACGGAGCGTAATAATGCACTTTCGTCGTCACTCGCACTGTGCGTCTGATTGCTACAGCGCTGCAGGTACAAGCGCATGTATAGTTTTTTTTTCGCCGAATTAGTGGCGCTGTCACGTGGTTACTTTTACATTTCGTGGGCTTTCTTTAACGGTACGTATCAAAATACCTATCAATGCTGCTTAAAGGAATTTTTTTTTATTTGATCTACAACTTTCGGGGCATTGGCATTGTGAAGGAATTGGGCGCACGCAAATATGAATTTGTGGTATCGACAATTCTTACTGAAGCGAACAAATAGAAAGTTCGGTAATTAGTTTATTCTAATTAATTGACCATGAAGAATGAAAAAAAACTCGTAATACTAGGAGACTTGATCGTTTACACGGCCGAGTTTGTTGCAACTCGCTAGCACGCGCCTTCATTTTTAAAAACTAACTAACATTACGTTTAAAAAATTACATTACGTTTAAATGGGACGCCCTGTATATCGGTTTTTATTTCGCTATTGCTAAAACTCTACTGAAATGTTTCAATGTGTGCGCAGAAATATATCGCACAGCCCAGTCGGTGTTGTGTTTTAAAAAAGAGTTTCATGACAACAGCTCCAGTAGGATGAACAGCCCTTTAACCGTTAAATGAAGCAGGTAGCTTTGTTAGCTTCGTGATTTGTCGACCGGAAGCAGAAAGAGGTTGTCCAAAACACGGTAACACGCAGGGTGCGTCAGTTAACAATTACGCCAGGGTTTATAAAAATTCACGAGTGAACTTCAAGGACGCTACCATATTGGTATTGTTGACTGTTATCTTGTCCATCTCAGGCTATTGTTTCAATGAACTGAGGTAATTAACATTATAGTTATCTAAGTTTCAAGCAGTTGCGTTAAACACAAATTGCTCAATTGGGAATTTTGCAGCATGTAAATTATTGTCCTGATAATGTAAAATCATGGTAATAGGTTCAGTGGTTTTACGTTTTCGGGCTACTAAAGAGGTCTGGGAGATTCGAAAAAGTACCACGTGACGAAGCGTTTCCAAGACTTGTCATCAGCACTCTCAAACATGCTACAACAAGATGATCGGTGATGCGCGAAGGCATACAGCACTGGACACGCCACAAGAGTATTGACAAGACGTGGCCACACTTTACGCCCTCTCGGCTACTTGATGCGTACGGTCTATGTGCATCATCGATTGCTTGTTGGTATATGTTCGAAGGAGCTGATGTCACTGCACGCAAGTGCCCAGTCCCGTCGTATATTCGAACCTTGCGCACTTTCTTTAAGGGGTCCGACAGCACTTTAAACAGCAAAGCTTTTTTAACAAATCGTTCCTTGTCCGGAGAACCAAAAAAAAAAAAAATTCACCACCTTTAGTTCATGTCCCCAAGAGACCGGGCGAACTATGCAATGCCGAATGCACAGTGGTGATGATGATGATGTTCCTGAACACATACGACGCTACCACACGCGCGATTCTTTCTTCTCCTGCGCACATGGCCGAAGCCCACTACTACACACTGGCAAAACGGCGGCTGGCGGCCGCAAGCAGGAGAAAGAAAAATCCTGTATGCGTTGATATGCCTGGTGCACAGTGTCTCGCGAAGCTCTGCGAGAGCATGCGTCCTCTCACGGCGCGAGGCTATGCACAAACGCACGCAGCCATGGGTAGCCCGAAGCTAAATCGCACTCGCGAGGAAGAAACCGCGATCCGAAAATCGAATGCTTGCCGCTACGCGAGAACGAAATCGACGGCGCGGAGCAGATCTGGAATACGTGGTCAAGTTCAACCTCGTCACAGCAATAAGCATGTCACCGATTAGCTTCGCTGTGCATGAGCTTCTCGCGGCTTAGTGCAAGCTTGAAGCCCTCTATTCTTTTTCTTTTCTTTTTTTTTTCTGGGTAGAGTCAAAGAGGTGCCGATCAGTCGTGAAGGGCTGCTGTGAACATTTGGGCCAAATATAATTGCACTGCACACTCCAGGGAATCCAAGATATTGTTCCGAGCGCAGCTGGAAAGCGCCCGCTCTTCTTTCAACAAATGACATCAGTGGAGGCGCCGGCTAATTCGCTTGAAAAAAAAAAAAGAGCAGTGTTGGCTGATTTCATGAGAACGCGAGATAATCTGCTATGCTTTATTTGTTCGTTTTAAATTAAACAAATGAAGGAAATGGGCGTGTATCTCTTAAAGGACTGAAAAAAAGCAAGTGGCGTAGTCGTAGCCCCGGTGACGTCACTTACTGAAATTAAGAGCAGGCGCTTTCCAGCTGAGTTTAAAACCAAATTGCGAATTGAGTGGTGCGTGCAGTGCATTAATATTTCCCTGACATGTTCACAGGAGCATCCTCCATAGACCTGCGCCGTTCTCTGACTATATTCAAAAGTGTTGTAACTTGTAAGGCCCCTTTTAAATCCCGGAAAAATTGAAACCGATGCACTATTAAAGTACGTTGCCCGTACACTAGTTCGAATGCTTTCAACTTCTCGAATGAATATTTTTCGCTTAAAAGAACAGCCTAAATGTATGGTAAGCAATAAGCCAGAGTTATTTGCCTGAGTTAATTGAAAAAAAGAATGTCAGATGGTCTATACGACAGTAAATACTAATATGATTGCATCGTTGTAACGCGCCTGCGGAACTTTTTTTTTTATTACAATCTGAGGCAAATTAACTGAAAGACCCTTTGTAATAAACTTCAGTGACCTTGTTAATATTTCCCCAAACATATGAATAAGAAATTTTTGTTTTTGTATTCTTGATGTAAACGCAGAAAGAACTACAAAAATAGAAATTATTCAACTTCAATGCAAGCACTTAGATCAAGCTGTTAGTTTTTTGAGCATGCCCTGTGGGCTTTGATCGAGTTGGACCCGCTTCTGTGATTTTAAATGTAGTGCTTCAAAATAAGGGCGTAGAGAGGGAGCATAACCAGAAAGGTGTGTGCTTTTGCTACGTTCTTTTCACCTCTTGTTCGTGCTAGAGATGGTGACATTGCACTCGCATATCACATTCAAATGCCTAGGTTCGCACTGTTGAGCAGAACCGACGGGTGTCACACCTAGCGGCTGTTGCAAGCGCACTCCCACTACTGCACAAATTTGTCCGCTTTATAGCTTTTAAAAGTGTAGAGCTTGTCTTGAATCTTAGGTGCTGTACGCGGTTGACGTACAGCATAGTGGCGTACATCAGTCTTTATATCCTGCCCAATCAGTCAACACAAACCGCATCAGTCGCGTGCCTCAAGGCCCAGCTTCCTCTGCCAAATACTGCAGTACGGCGCGGCCGTTGGCGTAGAAGCGGATTTCAGGAGCAAATTAAACGATAAAATGGTCTTGTTTCAGTATTTTCACTTGTGCTTTATTATTATTATTATTATTATTATTATTATTATTATTATTATTATTATTATTGTTAACCCACACGCGGAATGAGATAGAGGAAATAGCATGTGAAAAAGAGTTATCGAGTGGCACAGTATTGTTCGATGTAATTCTTCAGTGTAGATGGTTGCTTGATGCACGTTGAGTGGAAGAAACCCTTCGATATGTTCACGTTATTTATTTACATGCATTTGCAGCTTTAAACAAACGTAATTCCAAATGCACCAAACAAATCTCTTCGTATCGGTTGTCGTTGGGTCCCTTCTCGTCCGCTCTCCGAGTCCTTCTTGTCGTTCGTTCTCACGGTCCCCCTTCTACAATCCCTTTGTTAGCTCCCCCCGTCTGTCCCTCTCTCACTAGTTTGAGTGACAGTTGTCGTGCAGTACTTAGAAGCATTGTTAGAAAAGGCAAAGCCCCGGCTAATGGTGGTTCCGTGGTTTTCAAGAAACGCAAATATATATATATATAAAGGAAAAGGAAGGGCGCGCACCTGCATTCTCAACGAGTATAGTGCAACGTTGCATTAGAACAACGTTTGCGGTGCAGGGCTACGTTAGTTCGAATGGCCCACACCACAGTACTGCGGCCAAAGAACACATGGTTGGCGTGCTGCCGGCAGGCCTCGACACAGTGGAATGCAAACCACTGTGCACATACGCGGGCGACTCGCAGAATTATCCTTCGTAAACAGTTCCACTGCCTCTTTTTAAGCTTTGGCGACAACAGCTAGCGTTGTGTTTCTGACACGTTCATGCAGATTATATATATATATATATATATATATATATATATATATATATATATATATATATATATATATATATATATTGTCTTCAGTGCGAATTCTTCTGTTCCTTGTTTCGTTATTTTGCCTTTCTTTTACTCCAGCAAAAAACGTTTGTTCATTGCAGCCTAAATAACTGTACAGTGTGAAAAAGTGCTTATGGTTGTGCTTGTGCATATTACTGCATTGTACTGCAATTATTGTATTATTTCTTGCCACTTTTGGTGCTTTATTTGTTTGTGTGCCCTGTTTGCACGCTGTGCGAATCATGCAATAAACTTTCATACAGCATTTGTTTCTCAATGTTTTATGTTGATGATGGGGTAAAACGATCACTCGCAATCCACCACACATCTCCAACCTGGCCGATTAATAAATACCATTTAAATGTCTGAAAAGAGGCATGCAGAGACTAGCCAGCCGGAGCGGGAAGAAAAATACACAGAGGTACTCCTGGAGCGTCACACAGAATTCCTGGCCCGCCGGACTGAAATAATAAAAAATAATCCGGATGCATCACACAATGACTCCGGTCAGCCGGAGTGAAAAACAGCTATAATTAGTCCGGAGGCGTCACGTAAAAACTCCGGCGCATCGGAGTAGCATACAGCAAAATGTAGTCCGGAGGCAGCACACAATAACTCCGGCTAGCCGGAGTGAAAAACAGTGAAAATTAGTCCGGAGGCGCCACGCAAGAACTCCGGCCCGCCGGAGTGAAAAGCAGCGAAAAGTAGTCCGTAAGCACCACGCAATAACTCCGGCGAGCCGGAGTGAAAAATAGCAAAAAGTAGTCCGGAGGCACCACGCAATAACTCCGGCCAGCCGGAGTAAAAGCTTTACTCCGGAGGTCCGGAGTAGAAAAAACTCCCAATAGGGGGGTCGCTAGAGGACAGGCATTTTACTCCCACCTGGGAGTATTTTTCTTTTACAGTGTACCGTGCGCTACACACACTGGCAGAGCGGCGTTCCCATATTGATTTGGCGATCAGCTGTTTGTGCAATTAGTATATACCTGCGCGCATTGCGCTGTTTGGTGCGACATGCTGTCGTCGTATGTGCTGTACTCAGCTACTAAATCTGGTCATCGGCGACAGCTATTTTCCTTGCTAATTACGCCTATTTTTGAACAGGATGTGACCATGAAAACGAATGAGTAAGGCGTGCCGTGCCGCAAGGTGCCTACGCAAGACAGGTCTCCTCTTTAAAACCAAGGATTTCGCATTTCTGTTTTCCAAATGTGGGCGTTGGACCTCTTACAGAGACGCTGCGGTATCAATGTTAAGAAACAGAAAATCTGTTACTCTGTTCTTCAGTGAAATGACCCATCTCCAGAAAACACGCAGCGTCTACGCATTTTCTGTTGTCAACGGAGGAGAACAGTATGCCTGTTGGCAACTTAAGATTTCACAAAGCAGGCACAGGTGACTGACTGACAGATGCGGAGATCCTCAAAGCTCAAAGTCACTGACATATACTCTCAAATATTCTTAGCATTCCATGCACTTGATGCTTAAGTTGGTGTTACACTTACGCACATCAAACTATGCTGCAATTGTAAATGAACAGCCAGTCGTTGTTTGAACATCACTGTTCTCTTCCACCACCTATTTCTCTCGTACAGTGTGTTGCAAGAAATACCAGTTAAATCTGCCTGGTAGAACTTCAGCAGTAACAATGACAGATCACTATTTTAGCGATTTATTTTCACTCACAAGTTTTATTCTGCAGTTCCCATGCATGAAAATTTTTTGTCCCACCACAAGCAACACAACAAACGTTTGTTCTAATATTTTATTGGAATCAAAACAGTAACAACTATCAAGTCACTGCAAAGATATACATCTTCATAGCATGCACAAAACTGTTTTTGAACATTGAGCCCATGGAACAATAATGTGTACAATACAGCGTAAATACTCGGCATTTTGATGCAGTAAAACAGTGTGAAAGAACTGTTTACTGATATAGTTTGAATGTTACTATGATGCTCGGTGGTGCATGCATTTCTTAACAACAGTGCACCAATGTGTTCGTACGTTTCTAACAGATGGCAAGCACAAAGTACATAGGGTCTGCAAACACACAATGGTAATTACATAGGCTAAGGCATCACTCTTTAACTAATACACAACTAATATACAACTACAGCTCACTTATAATCCCACTGTCAATAATGGGCATGCCTACATCAGTGCACTCAACTGTTTACGTGATAGCTGGGGCTATGAGTTGTGACCAGATGAATTATTAAATGTGAAGCACTTCCTGGTGAGCACAGTTTCTATCTATCTATTCAGAATTCAGAATTCAGAATTATTTTATTTGACGTCAAGGAAGAAGAAAAATACATGGTAAGTATATACAGAAGGAGGTCCCGTAGTTACAAACTGAAATGGGACCTCCTGTGCGTGGTAACATGACCTCTGCGTGGGACCTCCTGTGCGTGGTATCTATCTATCTATCTATCTATCTATCTATCTATCTATCTATCTATCTATCTATCTATCTATCTATCTATCTATCTATCTATCTATCTCATTTGCCTGGTAGACCCCAACATTTTGGAGGTAAGGAATAAATGTGTGACTAACACGAATGACATAATATTTGATATTGCTAACCTGATATACTCATCATATATGTCATGATTAACAATACTGCAATCATGCATAGCTCACAACCGTAGTTCTTGGACCACAGTATGCGAGTATGCGCCACAGGTGTTTGGATTTGATAAGGCCTATGTCAATCAAGGACCAGCTAAACTAGACATATGAAACACCATGGCTGCAGGGACAGAACCCACAACACTGAGCGTTGCATGAAGTTTTCTGCACCTCACGTGGCGCATTGCTTCCAGGATCAGCCCACATTTTGCTGTTCATGATTGACACAGAATAACCAGCTCAAGCAGCTTCGCTCTTAAACCAAGAGAGGAACACCATTTCTCGTAGCTTGCGTTCGAAATGCAGACATAACACACACACACACACACAAAGACATGCACACACAGCCTACGAAGCAGTAGGGGGGTATTGAACACGGGCCCTCAAGGCGCCAAGCAGGCACACTACCACTATGGCGGCTCCTCCAACGTGGTTAAATAAGCCTATTGCACCAGCAGTTGTTATATTGGTGCTTGCGTTATGTGAATTGCATTTCTAATGTATGATGACCACTATCATAGCAACGCATATATGTCTGTATGCTATTGACGAAGACAAGTCCGCTTGTCGAAACGTTGGCTCCCGCGACATTCCCTGTTTTAAATCGTACCCTGCGATTTGTTCATCGATGTATGCTATTGTGCAACTTTGCTCTATACCTAGGAATATCTCAACAAACAATGCTTCTGAGAGCACATCAACGCACGCACCATATAGTGCATTTTTCTTTGACAAAATAGACATTTGTGCTTTGGACTAATGTGAGTATCAATGTTACATCATACCATGAGCTATCACTCATTCACCATACTATCAACGTTCCTGGTTAGCCCACGTTAAGCATACATCTTGAGTGTGTATTCATACATTTTGCACAAGGAGCTTGATTCTACCCGTAACACTTCGCTGAATGACAAATAATTCATCATTGGCAAGTTCTTTGCAGACTGCTTCACATGACGCCGATTCACACAGTGTGGGGGACCTGCAGGATCTTTTCTTGCTTAACATTAATATCACGGTACATTGTACATGCCTTATTTTCCTATTCAAAATAAATGAATACCAAGCACCATGGCTGGAAATGCCCCTTTGACCTAAGCAATGACGTGCATTTAAGTATTGCCTACATTTGATCCATTTAGTAAGTAGCATGAGCTTAAATGAAAGCTGAGTAGACTGTGAAGAAGTCAGGGTTTAATGAATGTTGAATTGGAGGAGTTTCCACAGGGGTCTTTAAAAAGTGCTACGTTTTCCGCAGTAGAATGTTTGCAAATGATTGCCAGCAGTTTGTGCATAGCCAACCACATAAGTCCCATTGTTCATTCATAGTCTTAAAGGTATGCGAATTTGATCCAGCACATCGTGAGGCACAGAGAAGCCTTCCCATGATCGATCTTGTGGAAAAAGTGGTGGGCCAGCAACTCTCGCTGCTTCACCGGAAAAATCTTCCTGGAAAAGATGCAAAATAACGAGGTCCATTAGACATTTTGTGCACATAAAAATGAAATCTTCATTGAAAATGCTTACTTCGCTTCTCTTATAGCAATCTAGTTTTTAAACACATGTTACAGTTAACAGTAAGATTCTGGTAAGTGGTTTGTTGTGAGCTTCGTACTTGCTGTACGGCACACACATTTATACGAAATGCACAAACGCAAAGAAACGCGAAACAGCGTTACATGTGCACTTTAAAAATGTCCGCAATGTTAGTAAAGTCGATCGCGCAGTTACATATGTTGCACTTGAGCGCCTTGTCAAAGGCCGCCCCAGTGTTACTAGGCGCCAATAATATGCAAATGTGGACATATTGCCCGGCTGACGGGGAAAAACAAAAGAACTGATTATCGGAACTGAGCGAACCTAAAAAAAAAAAAAATATGGGTTACATGCCCATATAGACACATGACGACGTGATAAACACATCGGCTGCTGACCGGAATGACGAGGATTAGATCCCGGCCACGGCGGTCGCATTTTCGAAAAAGGCGAAAATGCGAGAGGCCCGTATACTACGCGTTATCAGTGCACATCAAAAGAACACCGGATGGTCAACACTTCCCGAGCCCTCCGCTACTGCGTGCCTCATGATCATATCGTGGTATCAGCACGTACTACACGAGCAATTATTATTTGCGATAGCCGCAGTCTTTCGCGTAAGTTTACATTCACCGAAAGCATGAAGTTGAAGCCTTCTCGCATGAAATAATATCACACAATATATATATTTTTTTTTCAGTGAAGGGGCGATTTCGTGAGCTGATCGAATGACCTTCCTACGCCTGTACTGCCTTCACGGGTGTTCCTAAACGCGCATTTATGTCGTGTCGTTTCTATATATGCGCCTAACGCCTCTTTTTTGCCTTTAATTTCGCTTAGACAGCGCGCTGTGTAGAACAACACGTACACATGCATCAGCGGCGATAAAAACCAACAAACCAACAAAACAAATGCATGACTTACCATGGGTGCGCCGAAATGGGCCGAGCTTGCACGGTTATTTTTGCGCGTCGCGGCATGGCGAAACCATCACTGTCGCTGCATGACATCAGTTGCCCTGCCGTCGCATCACAACCTTCGCGTTCAGCGAACACAGTGAGACTGCCCGCACAAAACACGCACAGTGTGTCAACTCAACAGCACCATTCTCATGCAGCGTTCACAGAGGCAACTGGCCATATAATTTCGATATCCGCGATACGGCTGAGCTTGCTTCGGGCACCCACAGCGGCACAGGCGCAGCTGGCGCAGACTGGCGCCCGACGGAACCCTCTCACCGGCGCCCGGCGCTGTTCTGTTGATATCTCTCCACCCGCCTGCGTTTGCTTTTGCTTTTTTGTTTTGTCTCCTTGCGCGCGCACTCGTCTTTAACAGCGTACTAGAAGCGCAGTGGTGGAATTCTTGGCTTGCTTTCTGTTGTCGGTGCCGATCGGTGCGCGTCAGGCAGGCCGTCCGGAGACGCGATCCGACTGCGTGCGCCGACGCACAATCTCTACGCGGCGCGCTCGCAGAGAGTCGCGTGTACTTTTTCTTGTCGGACTGTATATTCAGGATATCAAGGTACGTTGAGGCTTGCCACGTCCAGGCCGGCAACGCTGCAACCGCATATCGTTGTGCGCCGATATTTGCGAACGATGGAGTACTGGGCGCTGTTCACGCTACGGACGCTGGAGTTCCGCGAGTTTCTAACTCTACATAAGCAGCATGGGAGCTCGCAGACCATGTTACTCTTCCTTGAACGGAAGAGTAAGCCCCGCGGCTGACTCCGCATTCCTCCCACCTAGAGTTGAATAACTCTGGGTAGAGTAATGAAGTTGTCCTACCCTCGCATTACTCCCCCTTCAGCTAAGAGTGTGGTGCAACTACGCACCAGTGAAATCTCCCACCGGCACTTCATTGCAAGTCAAGATCCAGTGCCTATATATATATATATATATATATATATATATATATATATATATATATATATATATATATATATATATATATGGGTGGCCGGTGAACGGTGCTCCAGCGCGAGCAGTCGGTATTTTTCAATCAAGAAACTCGCTAGAAGACGCTGCCTGCGTCAAGCTTGTCCCTCGCGGGTGAGGGCGTGTTCTCTCCTTATTTGCGAGCTGGTAGCGCGTGCATCGAAGAGCTTTTCCATAGTCAACGCGCGCGTTTCGCTCTCTCTGTCTCGCTCTCTCATAAGACAGGAGATGGAAGAGTGAGAGAGCCGCGCGCCGGAGGGCGCGTGCCTCCCGCCTACCACACGCGCCCTCCAAACAGCGCGTTCCTAGTAGGTAACGCGCTACTACAACGGACGGACAGACCCGAACCTTAAGGACCCTCGCTCCTAAAAGTAGCCGTAGCTGGAACTCGAACCCGCAATCAGCCAGGGAGCGGCGGTAGGAGCTGGACGCGCTACCGACCACGCCACCGACCGACTTACGATGCGTTGGAAAACACCGGCTTAATAGATCACTTTCCATTTGCAGCTGATGCCCGGTTAAAGCAAACGTATTTAGGAAGCAGAATTGCTCTTAAATTAACATCGTCTTCGTTTCACTGCACTCTTGGTTCTCAGCGGTTGTACCGCCACCTAGGAACGATAGAGCAAAGTCGTAAACTGTGGCGTTAATATGCGCGCCACCAGTTAGCGCGTTTCAGTAGTTTCGACGCCTCTATCGCCGCAAAGGCTTGGGCGTCCTGCGCGTTGCTTCAGCCACGGCAGCTACATAATTTGTCGTGTGTGACGCATATGATAGCCACTTGCGTTCTGCCGCGCTTCACTCCAGGAACGCAGACAGCCCTCGTGGAGCATATGACGCGTCTTTCGCGCAACGAAGTGTGCGTACACAAAGCAATCCACTGACAAGCATTTCCGTTTCACTAGCAAGGTTTCACCGCTTGCCAGCGCTCCTGGTTTCTGGCAAGTTTTCGCAGAGCGCTGGCGCGTTTAATGCAAGTAGTAGTTACGGTACTCGGCTGCCACCCAAGAAACGTGTGTTCTATTCCGGCCGCGGCGGTCGCATTTTCGATGGAGGCGAAAATGCCAGAGGCCCGAGTACTGTGCGTTGTCAGTGCACGTTGCAGATCACCAGGTGGTCAAAATTTCCGGAGCCCTCGACTGCGGCTTTCCCGTCTCTTGGACTCCCTTTAGCATGCCCCAAGGACACTTGGCCGTGCTCCCTACATGGGCTGCAGAAATTAGCGTATTTCCTAACCGAACCACAATCCTTATTATGAACATCGCCCCTCGATTCACCACATTCCCGCTTATGTGCGAAGAGAGGTTTCACCTTTGTGTTATACCGATTCTTATGACAGAGGGATCAACCACATTTTTCCTTTCCATCTTGTACATTACAGATTCTGCAGTAAAAGGCAGGTGGTATGGGCGGAACGCTGCTGTAATATGCTCATAAAAGTGATACCGCGCAATGAATAAGTAAGAAATTCTAGGAAAATTGACAAATGTCTCTGCTGAATTTCTCATGGGTTTGTACAGTGACATTTCGAATGGGCCGGGCAATTTGTTGGCGCCAATCGACGTGATATGCGACGATGAGTGTAGCGTGATATATGGCTATAGAGAGCTCTGGGATAGCGGAGTTCGGTGTACTGTGGATCTTCAACCATTGAAAACGTTGGTGACCGGGACAGTTGGAGCAGTACTCCCATAGTAGGGTGTCATAGCAATGGGTCGTTGGCACTCTTTCTAAACGCACACCTTGCACCACTGCGCAAGTAAAGATGGCCACGTTCACCAGGATCGCGGCGTCACATTCGCACAGCAGTGCGATGAACGAATTCAGTTATGACACAATGTAAACATAGTCATATATGGCGATATCAGGAATTAGGCATACATGGCTACGTGTGGCTTGTGGCCCTATTTGCGCGAATCGTGATAGAGCAAACTGAGGCAACAAAATACCTAAACGAAGAATGCCATGCATGATTCTGGCATGTATTCAGCAAATAGGACCACACATGTACATGTGCCATATTAGCCAGGTATGCGCATATGACCATATCTGGTTATATGCGGAACGTGTTTATAAGCTGCCGTATTTGCCCGATACATGCCGCAGTCATTCACGACATTCTTCGTGTAGGTCATTTATTGCCACATATGCCTCTGTCACGATTTGGGCAAATACGGCAATATGCGGACACGAGCCACATATGGCCAGATATGCCTAATTCCTGATGGACATGATGAATCCGCCACTAGACGAACATACACGCAAATGTAGAAACACAGCTATGTGTGTATGTTCTTCGAGTGGCGGCTTCTTCATGTCCTTAAGTAAATACCAACTCGGCCAGCAATCTGCATTGTTAAAACTAATTTCTGATATCGCCACATATGACATTTTTTTAGACATTACGCTTCGCGTGCCAACGTACACCTTGTTCGGCGAGTTGCCTCGGAATGTCTCCAGATCAGTAATCATCAATCGAGCGGGAGGTAACATGGGCTATTGTTTGTGTGTAGCCGACCTCCCGGAGAGATGCATCGTTTTGAAAGTATTTATTGCCAAACTAAGTTGCGCGCACAACGTTAGAACGTGACCGATTGCCGCGAAACATAGAACAAGCCCAATTTGCCGTTGCTCTTATATTTGTCGCGAAGAGGTGAACCGCCAACCTGCCACGTACAGGCAGAACACAAAATCGTCCGCATGTATTCGCGAACAAAAGCAGCATGAAATACGTGCGCATGCACCATACCTCTCGCTTCACTACTACGTTGCATGCGTCGAAAAGTAAGTGAGCAACAATATTTCCGCCGCTTAATTTTGGCAGCAGTAACGTGATGGCTCGCGCACGAAACGAGCATAGCGAAACTTCGGCTATATGCGATATACATGCAAGCGCTTGCCTAAGCGAAAGTCAGCATAGGCATTTTGAAGAGCGAACATGATATAGAAATAACACACACAAACACAAGCACGAAGTTCTAGCCCAGTCAAAAAAGTCAATTGGTCCAACCGGACATACCATTCGTTGGCAATGGGTCACAATTGGAATGAACCGGAACCTAGCTGGAGTGCTAAAGCTCAATGGGACAGTTCAACTGGACTTCACAGTTCCAACTGGCCATGCCAAGTGGCGTAGAATTTTGCATTCGGCGTCCCAATCGGTATACCTGTAGTCCAGTTGCTTGTACCCGGTCCAATTGAGAACCAATTGGAAATGCCGTTTTCCTATTGTTAAGTTCGGATTGTCCAATTGGCTACACGAGTCCAGTTGATTCAACCGTTTACAACATCAGAATGCTTGACGATTGGTGAGTCCGGTTGTTTAGGCAATTTGAATCAGACATCAAGAACATATTGCTAGGGCAGTTCTAATTGTGAATTATGATTTTAAACCTCTTTGGACACGACGCGAGAGCCCAGCGTTCGCTTACCCACGTGCTTGGGGTCGACGCTCTCGATGGCAGCACCGCCGCGCGCCGTGCAAATTCAGCATCGGCCACGCTAAAAGATCGCACGCACCCCTAGCTTTTCGAAGGTCGTGCGCAAGGGGGTTCAAATATTGTTTTAACACGACATTGTTATATGCCGGGGTCCACCAAGAAAGCTGTGACGTACTTCCGTAACGGAAGTAGATGTCTTAAAAATAAACAAGCACTTCAGATTGAAAAAGTACGACCCGCTGGGACTCGAACCCAACCAGCCAGGTTGCGACGGTAGCAGCTGGAAGCGCTACGGGCTACACCACCGATAGACTCGCAATACGAAGGAAAAGCCTCCTTTTGCCTCCTTTTCAATGCACTCTTGGTTCTTAGCGGTGGTACCGCCACCTAGGAACAATGGAGCGAAGTAGTAAATTTTCGCGTTAATGTGCGCGACAACTTAGCTTGGTACTCTGTTGCACAGGCAACCATGTACCGTTCCAGGCGCACTGAAAGATTGATGAATTAGATTTCTGGGGTTTAACGTCCAAAACCATGACATGATTATCAGAGGCGCCGCCGTCGTGGCGGATTTCGGAAATTTAGACCATCTGGTGTTCGTTAACGTGCACTCATATCGCGCAGTACACGGGCATCAACATTTCGGGCATCAACACGGGCATCAACATTACCCTGTACGGGACCAGGACGGGCGAACAGCAGATCACGGTAAGCAGCTGCACAAGAACAAACGGGTTGCGTTGGGACATGCTCGTTGTTTGCGTGCCACCAAGCCCACTTTTGGAGACGTTGAAGTGGAAGGATATGAGATGGATAGGTATATCAACAGTCGTATTATATGACTTAATCCCGTCATATTACGTGATACGGTACGTAATGACTGTGGAAGAGGGCGTAGTATAGTTTAAGCAAAGTCGGCAAGTTAAAAAATGATCGTGCTTTACTTAATAATCTGATACCATGAGCTGTCCTCTGCCTTATATGTGAAATGTGATGTGGGGTACTTGAGATGAGCATCTAGGACTAGTCCACAACAATGTGCACTTAGTGGCACTACGAATGCTATAGCCGTTCATATTAATAACAGGAGCAGATGAAAGAGCGTTATGACTGAATGGAAGATAATACACTGTGTTTTATTGGTATTAATTGGTAATCCATTAACTTTGTACCAGTTGTCGGAAGTGAGCAGACAATTTATTAGTTTACACGTCGATGGACTTGTCCTTAGTAGCTACAGCTGTATCATTTACATATAAGAAAGGTTAACTGTGTGTTAATTTTGACGGCAGGTCATTAATATAAATTAAGATTAAAAGGGGGCCCAGTATGGAACCTTGCGGCACACCCTTGTCAGTGGAGTTAAAAGTGGAAAGGATGTTAGAGACACAACCAGCTTGCTATCTCGTAGATAAGTGCTTAAGAGCTCGCGATTTCAGTCGTTTACATTATACTCCTTGAGAGCCTATACAGTTAAGCGACAAAATACTATTGCTGAGTAATTATGCTCGCTCGACCGGAAGGCTTCTCTTTTGTACTGAAGTTTTACTCTGCGCCAATTTGTCATCATGCTTTGAAACCAGACTGTTTCTTAGGGATATTACAACAGTGACCCATCTTTTAAAAGCGAAGCTGCTCTAGATCGTGACCTGAAAACTCGGCATATCGAGATGCACCAGTAGGATACTGCAATAGAGCCTCAGTGTCCGTTCTGGTTGAACTGAAAGAATGCTTCGCACCTAGCGAACATTTCCGGCAACCAGATCTCCGGCAACCAGATTTCCGGCAAACAGCCACGCCAGCGGCTGACCCTACGTCCGAGGAAAAAAAAAAACCTATAGTGGTGAATAGCAAAGCATACCATGCGTAATGTGGTACATAAAGGAGATGAGAAGTGACGCTGAGGAGGAGGGAAAGAATTAAGGCAGAGAGTAAACCAGAGTACAACCTTGTATGCTGTTATACAGCAAGGAGATCGGAATGGAAACTGGAATGGAAGTTGCGTGGAGTGTTATGAGGGTAACAAAGATGAAAATGACGGTACGGGGTAAACCATAGCATACTTATGTGGTACACCAAGGAGGTGCGGAAGGGGCTTGATGGTGAGCAGGAGGTAAACGAGGAGGATAAGGCGGCCAGCGCCGCAGTATAGTTTAACACGGTTGTGAGATAGGGACGTGAGGGTGAGGAGGATGGTGTGAGAGCGAGGAAGAGGCAAACAAGGAGGGGAGAAAGTAAAACTTAGCAAGCCCAAGCATAGGGCATGGGAAACCGGAGTGAAGGTGATGGAAAAATGAGAAGAGGGGGGTCACCAGCTCCGCTGTGACCGAGCCTTGCGCCGCTAGTGCAAGCTTCCCACAAATTCCCTTAAAAAAAAATTGGCAGATCCCACGTGCAGTGGGAATCAAGGAAATGCGAAGCACGCATAAGGAACGTAAAATGAATTTGCAGGGTTGTCTCGCTATACCGAGTTTGGTACATATGAAGTTAACGAAACGGCCGCAAGAGCACCATGACTGTGGCATGTAAACCATGCCACTCATACACGCATGTCATGATTCTCACGTTATGACTTGTCATTTACGTTCGTGATGCAGTCGTGTTGTGCCATAGCAATTTTGGTATACATCCCTTTAAGGAAACGAGTGGCATGTAGATCATGCCGCTAATGATATGCATGTCACGATTTTCATGTTATGACCTGTCATTTATGATCGTCATGCAGTCATGTTGTGCCAAACCAATTTTCGTATAGGCTCCGTGCAGTCGAGTTTTCCATGTGCGACATCAGCGCCAGAATGCACTGCCTGGCGGAGAGAAGAAGCAAAATTGGGCAGAGTGTGACAGGGAAATACGCGAACGCGATACGCGTCTCCAACTCTATAGCTGCAGCGACCGCCCGTACCACCTTCTTTCGTTTTATTTCCTTTGAGACGCGCGCTCCAAACCTGCGGCAAACTGTTCCAAAGGGCACGGCCGCTCAATAACCATTAGGCTGCCGTGCAAAGGGCGACGCCGCGAGCGTTTGTGTGGTTCGCAGCACTCCGGGAACGCAGCGAAGAAACGCGCGCGTCGCTGTCGCCTCGGTTTCCACCGTGCGCGACTGAGCCGTCCGACGAGTAGGGAGCCTTCATGTGTGCGCGCCCCCGGGCGGCACACATGAAGGCTCCCTACCGACGAGAGCTACGTAGCGCCCTCTGGTCAGTAGACGGAGCCCATACATCCCATTAACGAAACGGCAGTATAGCGCCAGGACCATGGCATGTAACTCATGCCGGTCATGACACGCGTGTCATGATTCTAATGTTATGACCTGTCATTTACGTTCGTCATGCTGTCGTGTTGTGCCATAGTAATTTTGGTATACATCCCATTAACGAAACGCCTGGCATGTAAATCATGCCGCCCATGACATGGATGTTATGATTTTCATGCTATGACCTGTCATTTATGTTCGTCATGCTGTCGTATTGTGCCATAGCAATTTTCGTATACATCCCTTTAAGGAAACGAGTGGCATATAGATCATGACGCCCATGACATGCATGTTATGGTGATGCAGTCATGGTGTGGCGTGCCAATTTGCGTATACGGCCCATTAACGAAACGCGTGGCATGTAAATCATGTCATTCATGACATGCATGTCATGATTTTCATGTTATGACCTGTCACTTATGTTCGCCATGCAGTCATATTGTGGCCGACCAATTTTTGTATACATCCCATTAACGAGACGACCAGGAGAGCACCATGACTCTGACATGTAAATCATGCCGCTCATGACACGCATGTCATGATTCTCATGTTATGACCTGCCATTTATGTTCGTCAGGCAGTCATGTTGTGCCATACCAATTTTCGCATACATCCCATTAGCGAAACGACTAGGAGAGCACTAAGACCGTGGCATGTAAATCATGCCACTCATGACATGCATATCATGATTTTCATGTTATGACCAGCCATTTATGTTCGTCAGGCAGTCATGTTGTGCCATACCAATTTTCGCATACATCCCTTTAGCGAAGCGACAAGGAGAGCACTAAGACCGTGGCATGTAATCTTGCCACTCATGACACGCATGTCATGATTCTCATGTTATGACCTGCCATTTATGTTCGTCAGGCAGTCATGTTGTGCCATACCAATTTTCGCATACATCCCATTAGCGAAACGACTAGGAGAGCACTAAGACCGTGGCATGTAAATCATACCACTCATGACATGCATATCATGATTTTCATGTTATGACCTGCCATTTATGTTCGTCAGGCAGTCATGTTGTGCCATACCAATTTTCGCATACATCCGTTTAGCGAAGCGACTAGGAGAGCACTAAGACCGTGCATGTAACTCCTACATCATGACATGCATATCATGATTTATGTTATGACCTGCCATTTATGTTCGTCAGGCAGTCATGTTGTGCCATACCAATTTTCGCATACATCCGTTTAGCGAAGCGACTAGGAGAGCACTAAGACCGTGGCATGTAATCATGCCACTCATGACATGCATATATTGATTTTCATGTTATGACCTGCCATTTATGTTCGTCAGGCATTCATGTTGTGCATACCAATTTTCGATACATCCCTTTAGCGACACGACTAGGAGAGCACTAAGACCGTGGCATGTAATCATGCCACTCATGACATGCATAATATGATTTTCATGTTATGACCTGTCATTTATGTTCGTCATGTAGTCATGATGTGGCATACCAATTTTCGTAATCATCCGATTAGCGAAACGGCCAGGAGAGCACAATATCGTAGGCGGCTAGATAGATAGATAGATACGCTAAACTCGCCGAAGTTCGCTAAGAAATGCTTCGCATTTAAAATTCACAGCATATCCACGGAGTGAATGATGATGAGTGGGCGAAGCTCCGGAGGTTCATCGTAGGTCGTGCCGAGTTCCGGATTAATTTAGTTAACGCGCACGCTACGAATCCTTATGGTGCAACTACGCACAAGTGAAATCTCCCACCGGCACTTCATTGCAAGTCAAGATCCAGTGCATATATATATATATATATATATATATATATATATATATATATATATATATATATGGGTGGCCGGTGAGCGGTGCTCCAGCGCGAGCAGTCGGTATTTTTCAATCAAGAAACTCGCTAGAAGACGCTGCCTGCGTCAAGCTTGTCCCTCGCGGGTGAGGGCGTGTTCTCTCCTTATTTGCGAGCTGGTAGCGCGTGCATCGAAGAAAGAGCGTTTCCATAGTCAACGCGCGCGTTTCGCTCTCTCTGTCTCGCTCTCTCACAAGACAGGAGATGGAAGAGTGAGAGAGCCGCGCGCCGGGAGGGCGCGTGCCTCCCGCCTCCCACACGCGCCCTCCTAATAGCGCGTTCCTAGTAGGTAACGCGCTACTACAATGGACGGACAGACCCAAACCTTAAGGACCTTCGCTCCTAAAAGTAGCCGTAGCTGGAACTCGAACCCGCAATCAGCCAGGGAGCGGCGGTAGGAGCTGGACGCGCTACCGACCACGCCACCGACCGACTTACGATGCGTTGGAAAACACCGGCTTAATAGATCACTTTCCATTTGCAGCTGATGCCCGGTTAAAGCAAACGTATTTAGGAAGCAGAATTGCTCTTAAATTAACATCGTCTTCGTTTCACTGCACTCTTGGTTCTCAGCGGTGGTACCGCCACCTAGGAACGATAGAGCAAAGTCGTAAACTGTCGCGTTAATATGCGCGCCACCAGTTAGCGCGTTTCAGTAGTTTCGACGCCTCTATCGCCGCAAAGGCTTGGGCGTCCTGCGCGTTGCTTCAGCCACGGCCGCTACATAATTTGTCTTGTGTGACGCATATGATAGCCAGTTGCGTTCTGGCGCGCTTTACTCCAGGAACGCAGACAGCTCTCGTCGAGCAAATGACGAGTCTTTCGCGCAACGAAGTGTGCGTACACAAAACAATCCACTGACAAGCATTTCCGTTTCACTAGCAAGGTTTCGCCGCTTGGCAGCGCTCCTGGTTTCTGGCAAGTTGTCGCAGAGCGCTGGCGCGTTTAATGCAAGTAGTAGTTACGGTACTCGGCTGCCACCCAAGAAACGTGTGTTCTATTCCGGCCGCGGCGGTCGCATATTCGATGGAGGCGAAAATGCCAGAGGCCTGTGTACTGTGCGTTGTCAGTGCACGTTGCAGATCACCAGGTGGTCAAAATTTCCGGAGCCCTCCACTGCGGCTTTTCTGTCTCTTGGACTCCCTTTAGCGTGCCCCAAGGACGCTTGGCCGTGCTCCCTACATGGGCTGCAGAAATTAGCGTATTTCCTAACCGAACCACAATCCTTATTATGATCATCGCCCCTCGATTCGCCACATTCCCGCTTATGTGCGAAGAGAGGTTTCACCTTTGTGTTATACCGATTCTTATGACAGAGGGATCAACCACATTTTTCCTTTCCATCTTGTACATTACAGATTCTGCAGTAAAAGGCAGGTGGTATGGGCGGAACGCTGCTGTAATATGCTCATAAAAGTGATACCGCGCAATGAATAGGTAAGAAATTCTAGGAAAATTGACAAATGTCTCTGCTGAATTTCTCATGGGTTTGTACAGTGACATTTCGAATGGGCCGGACAATTTGTTGGCGCCAATCGACGTGATATGCGACGATGAGTGTAGCGTGATATATGGCTATAGAGAGCTCTGGGATAGCGGAGTTCGATGTACTGTGGATCTTCAACCATTGAAAACGTTGGTGACCGGGACAGTTGGAGCAGTACTCCCATAGTAGGGTGTCATTGCAATGGGTCGTTGGCACTCTTTCTAAACGCACACCTTGCACCACTGCGCAAGTAAAGATGGCCACGTTCTCCAGGATCGCGGCCTCACATTCGCACAGCAGTGCGATGAACGAATTCAGTTATGACACAATGTAAACATAGTCATATATGGCGATATCAGGAATTAGGCATACATGGCTACATGTGGCTTGTGGCCCTATTTGCGCGAATCGTGATAGAGCAAACTGAGGCAACAAAATACCTAAACGAAGAATGCCATGCATGATTCTGGCATGTATTCAGCAAATAGGACCACACATGTACATGTGCCATATTAGCCAGGTATGCGCATATGACCATATCTGGTTATATGCGGAACGTGTTTATAAGTGGCCGTATTTGCCCGATACATGCCGCAGTCATTCACGACATTCTTCGTGTAGGTCATTTATTGCCACATATGCCTCTGTCACGATTTGGGCAAATACGGCAATATGCGGACACGAGCCACATATGGCCAGATATGCCTAATTCCTGATGGACATGATGAATCCGCCACTAGACGAACATACACGCAAATGTAGAAACACAGCTATGTGTGTATGTTCTTCGAGTGGCGGCTTCTTCATGTCCTTAAGTAAATACCAACTAGGCCAGCAAGCTGCATTGTTAAAACTAATTTATGATATCGCCACATAGGACATTTTTTTAGAGATTACGCTTCGCGTGCCAACGTACACTTTGTTCGGCGAGTTGCCTCAGAATGTCTCCAGATCAGTAATCATCAATCGAGCGGGAGGTAACATGGGCTACTGTTTGTGTGTAGCCGGCTTCTCGGAGAGATGCATCGCTTTGAAAGTATTTATTGCCAAACTAAGTTGCGCGCACAACGTTAGAACGTGACCGATTGCCGCGAAGCATATATAGAACAAGCCCAATTTGCCGTTGCTCTTATATTTGTCGCGAAGAGGTGAACCGCCAACCTGCCACGTACAGGCAGAACACAAAATTGTCCGCATGTATTCGCGAACAAAAGCAGCATGAAATACGTGCGTATGCACCATACCTCCCGCTTCAGTACTACGTTGCATGCGTCGAAAAGTAAGTGAGCTACAATATTTCCGCCGCTTAATCTTGGCAGCAGTATCGTGATGGCTCGAAACGAGCATAGCCAAACTTCGGTTATATGCGATTTACATCCAAGCGCTTGCCTAAGCGAAAGTCAACATAGGAATTTTGAAGAGCGAACATGATATCGAAATAACACACACACACACACACGCACAACGTTCTAGCCAAGTCAAAAAAGTCAATTGGTCCAACCGGACATACCATTCGTTGGCAATGGGTCACAATTGGAATGAACCGGTACCTAGCTGTAGTGCTAAAGCTCAATGGGACAGTTCAACTGGACTTCACAGTTCCAACTGGCCATGCCAAGTGGCGTAGAATTTTGCATTCGGCTTCCTATCGGTATACCTGTAGTCCAGTTGCTTGTACCCGGTCCAATTGAGAACCAATTGGAAATGCCGTTTTCCTATTGGTAAGTTTGGATTGTCGAATTGGCTGCACGATTCCAGCTGATTCAAGCGTTTACATCAGAATGCTTGACGATTGCTGAGTCCGGTTGTTTAGGCAATTTGAATTGGACATTAAGGACATATTGCTAGGGCAGTTCTAATTGTGAATTATGATTTTAAACCTCCTTGGACACGACGCGAGAGCCCAGCGTTCGCTTACCCAGGTGCGTGGGGTTGACGCTCTCGATGGCAGCACCGCCGCGCGCCGTGCAAATTCAGCTTCGGCCACGCTAAAAGATCGCACGCTCCCCTAGCTTTTCGAAGGTCGTGCGCAAGGAGGTTTAAATATTGTTTTAACACGACATTGTTTTATGCCGGGGTCCACCAAGAAAGCTGTGACGTACTTCCTTAACAGAACTAGATGTCTTAAAAATAAACAAGCGTTGAGGCCCGTGTACTGTGTGATGTCAGTGCACGTTAAAGAACCCCAGGTGGTCGAAATTTCCGGAGCCCTCCACTACGGCGTCTCTCATAATCAGAGCTGGTTTTGGGACGTTAAACCCCACAAATCAATCAAAAATAAACAAGCACTTCAGATTGAATAAGTACGACCCGCTGGGACTCGAACCCAACCAGCCACGGTAGCAGCTGGGAGCACTACTGGCTACGCCACCGATAGACTTGCAATACGGGGGAAATGCCTCCTTTTGCCTCCCTTTCAGTGCACTCTTTGTTCTTGGTTCTCAGCGGTGGTACCGCCACCTAGGAACGATGGTGCGAAGTAGTAAATTTTCGCTTTAATATGCGCGAGAACTTAGCTTGGTACTCCGTTGCACGGGCAACCATGTACCGTTCCAGGCGCACTGAAAGATTGATGAATTATATTTCTGGGGTTTAACGTCCAAAACCATGACATGATTATCAGAGACGCCGCCGTCGTGGCGGACTTCGGAAATTTAGACCATCTGGTGTTCGTTAACGTGCACTCATATCGCGCAGTACACGGGCATCAACATTTCGTCGCCATCGAAAAGCAGCAGCCGCTGCCGAGATTCCACCTCGCGACCTGCGTATCAGCCCCCGAGCGCATTAGCCACATTTATTACCGTAGCGGGGCACACTGACAAATCACTCGAGTACGAGATACGCTTTAGCAAACCTCGACTCACGCGCTGTGTCCTGTTTAGCTTTGAGAGGTCAAGTTTTAGTAAGTGGCCCGTCAAGGTGGACGCAGCCGACCTCGACACAGACTGGAGCATGTAGCGGTGGCCTCAGCGGCTAGGATCAGTTTGTTACTGTTGAAATGACTAGATCATAACCTCGTTGTTTCGCACATGCATCCTCTGAAGCTCTCGGATCTGAACAGTTCAACCCTGAAGCGTAACCTACTTCAGCGTTTTGCCCCTTTGTCGTTGCAGGAAGGAACGGGTGCATAAGAACGCAAAAAAAGTAATATGGGTGTGTAAATAGGCTCGTGTTCCCCCAACCTATTATTGATTTGCATTCTTTCTGCTATAGTCTCGCTAGGACTGGTGCT